>JBAMHV010000007.1:14321320-14332821 GCA_037177535.1 Pseudomugil gertrudae | reverse complement strand
GCTCCAAAATAGCAACGCTGGATAGGCGATATGTTTTAATAATGACTTCCTCTCTCATTCCAAACATGTTAATATGCTTTCTGTCCGTCTTATTTGATGAGTCTTGCTACAATCACTGCAGCCATGTGTGCGCAATTACGCATACAAACCTTTTGCACGTCCTTTTGACACGCGTTAAACATAGACGCAATTTCTATCAGCAAAATCATTTTCGGGAGAGAAAAATCACTTTGCGTGTGCTAAAATTATATATTTACATGTTCTCTCGCAAAATTGATTTTCATTGAGGCAAAGGTACTATTTGAGACGGACGCACAATTTTGCACCTTTGAAAGACGCAAACCCTTTTGCTCACTGTTAGTAGATCAGTTTGTACTTTTTTTAGCGTGAGCAATGAGTCTGTACGCATTTTACCACACGCAAACCTTTAGTAGATTTGGCCCATAGTGTTGGAGAATTGACTACGCTTGTCAGCAAACAGGCTAGCTTAGCGGCCTGGTACATTTCCAGTGAATCTATCAAAGACGCTATGACAAGGAAATTACTGAACAACCTCTAATTGTCCAAAACAAATATAAAGGTTTATCATAAAGCTGGCAAGATAAAGGCAGGAGAAAAGAATGAGCTTTACTATTGTCAGAGTAGTAAGTACTATTTAAAATTCCCCATTCTAGTTTTTTTAATAGGAAATAGAATGGACCTGTTTTTTTCTGTTGTTTTTCCTCCTCCTGCCTGTATTACCTTTCTGGTATTTATGTGTTTCTGCATAGACATGTTTGTTTACATTTGTGTGAGTGACAGAACATTTAATTGGTTTAATAAACTCAATATGCAAAATTTTAGTGTGCCATTCTGTGAGCGTGTCAAAATGGAAGCTAAATGAAACAACCCCATCTCACGTTGGCAACAACTGCAGGAGACACGGTTTTCATCTTCAACCTCGACAGCCGGAATCAAGTTCAGCAGCTATTTCAGGTACTCAATCTCAATAAATCAAATCTTTCTGCTCAGAACAAATAAAGGGGTGTAATAATGTGGTGGTGATAATAATATGATTAAAGGTTGCTACAGATATTCATTTAGTTAAAGCAGGACCACCCAGAGGGAGAAACAGCAGGGGGAAAGAAGAGACAGTGAGGAATAAAATGTTAAATATAAGGAAACATGCACACATAAATGAGGTCAGACCAAGAGAAAGAGTAATGTACTGAGCTGCAACAGTGCAGCTCCATATGCAATATTTACATCATGTCAAACTGCTAGTTAGTTAATCACGTGTAAAAACAATGATCAAGATAAAAAGGTTACCGGTAATCAAATCTGAAAATGTCAGAAGAGAATTGCGGTATAAGTGCTATTCTTAGCTTGAACCATTGAAAGCAAATTATTGTCACACATGTGTTCTCTGATAATGCACTATAGAAAACCGTGGGAACAAAATCAGTTCCACCATACAGACAAAAATAATGCAATTTTAGCTTCATTAAATCTAGGTTTAAGTCTGTCATTATTTCCTTCTAATTTAGTTTATTTGTTTAATTTAGTGCAAAGATTTGGTGCATTACTACTGCGGGGAGGAAGGGTGGACAAAAATGTCACTCACAACCAAAGAAACAAGGAAAAACATTCATACAAATAAGTCTGCACTTACAGACATACACCCCTAAAACATTCACACATTGCCTTCTTTTGTAGTAAAAATCTGCTCCAATCAAGCTCTACTTTCTTTTATAAGGTATCTTTTACATTTTATTCTGTTGCTTGACTTCCAGCTCCTGTCACACCTGCCGAGTGTGTCATTAGTTTATTATAGTAAATAAAGTGTACTTATACAGCGCTTTTCCAGTCATGTTGACCACTTTAAGTTGCTTTTTCATTACATGTCATATTCACACACACACACACATATCAGTTCAACACTTACATACTAAGTGTTCTTGTTTCCCTCACACTTTCATAGCCCAAGAGGCACATCGCGGGCCAACTTTGGGTTCAGTGCCTTGCCAAGGACCTGCCTACATGTCCCAAGGACAGTTAGATATTTGTGGTCAAGGGAAGCCTGGAATCAATCCACCAGCTTTCAACTTAGACGCCAACTTTCCTCACTTAGCTACAGCCGCACTTTCAATTAGTAATTTGTTTGTTCGTTTGCTATTATCATCTAATTCTCGTCAACAGTTATATAGTTTTGTAGTTCACTGTCATTTCCATTTGTTTCTACAGTTTTGTTTTGTATACAAGTGACATGCGTATAAATCAGGGGCAGATCGCACTGGGGCAAGTAGAGGCAGTTACATTAAAGTTACATTAAATGTATAACGAACAGAAAGTCTGCTGAAGACGATGGCCAGTCACAGTTAAATATGTCCATTAATTGTGTGCTGGTATTGATTTGTATTAGATTTGTTGGAGCATAAGTCCTCAGTTAGTTAGTTTTAATTGCAATGTGAAGAAGAGTCACTGTTACAGGAGCTGAAATTTCTGTGACAGTTCTTAGTGATCAATTTCAGCAAGGGGGCTCGTGGTTACATCTTTACTGAGGCTTTGAAAATCACAACTAGTCCAAATGAACCCATCATTTATTCCAGTTGGACTGCACCGTATGGTTCACTTAATCAATAATTACCTTTACATGGACAAATGTGTTTTTCTATTCGACTGACTGAACCTAATCAGATATTCCAGCTGAAATGTTTACGGTAAAAAAGTGATCTGATTGGTTGTGTTTACATGCTGGACAGGTTTATGAACTCAGAGGAAGAAGGAGGAAAAAAGATGTGATCAGCTTGTTTCAAGTTTCTAGTTCTTTAATCCAATTAAGCCAAACTTTAAGGCCCAAAACGAGCACAAAATACCTTTTAGAAAACCTGTTTCCAGCTTTATTTACTGTGAGTAAGTAGTCAGACTGGGAATTTTTCCTATACATACTTTGATACCACTGCAAACCTGGCATCATAGGTGGGTAGAGACAAGCCAGTGTGTAAATTCATTGTTAAGCAGGGAACTAATAGGGGCCTTACATATTTCTTTTTACCACACTAACAAATATTTCATTAAGATCCAAAGAAATTGTGCCAACCTGTGAGAAAAAGGCATAAAATAACTCATTTAAGCTATAGCAGCAGCGCACATTAAAACCATAAATGAATCAGTGGGATTTACGCAGCACTGGAGAACAAGCTAATGATGCAAATGGAAAGGATTTGTGTAAGTGAAAGAAAGGTCAGGCTAAGTGTGCTTTCTGTGTGAGAAACGAGAATGCAGATGCACAAACAGAACATAAATGAGCCACATTTGTCCACATGTTTTAACCTTTACAACATCCTACAATATCTCTCTCATTCAAAGAGCTTCTCATTATCCACGCTTCATATGTGCAGCTCTTTTTGTTCTTAACACTGGTAAACTGATTAGCACATTAGTGGTGGGGGGTTAGTGTTTTCTCCATGGACACTGTAGCAGCTAGGCAGGTGAAAAAGTCACCTTTCTTTTCAAACTGGAAGATGACCACCCTTGTAACATAAAGCCACAGCTGCTCATTCAAGATAAAGCTGATTGCTCATCAGCAAATGAAACATTTACATTAAGGCCTCCATATCCTGTTTTTTAATAAACTACTTTCCTTCTTATCATTTTAGTATTCTTTACCTTTTTTCTCTGACAGCTTAGACAAAAACATGACAAACTATATTATTATAGTGTTATACGAGAATAACAAAGGTAGAGTGAGAATTTAGCATCTTCTTGTTGAGCACTGAATCCTACATGGTAGCATCAGTTTGTGAGGTAGTACTGCAATCATAGTTAAAACATGTACCTGGTGTTTATGTAAGTTGTTAGACATCACCGAACTGCAGAAGAGGAAATGAAAACTTTAAATGAAATGCATTATTTCTAACAAAAATAGATAAATACAATGGATGTCTTTGGCCTTTGCTGTGGTTTGGATCCAGCAGAGTGCCATGGCTCCAAATATGACCATGCTCCAAGAGGATTTGAAGTTACTGAAAGAGGAGAATTGACTTCAGAAAGAGCAGCGTGATTTCTGAAGGCAAATCTTTTGCAGCGTATTTCCTGATCAAAGGGCCGAGATGGAGCAGATAGACTAAGTGAATTTTTATTGACTTACAGGAAAATGTGCCTTCTCCAGAGAGAGAATACTTTTAAGACACCATCTGAATTATGGGCTTGAATTTGGAAGTTTTAAAGACTCTGAAGGAAATCCGTTTCTTGCCACAAATCTTCCACTGAAGCGATTAATGACGTGAACTAGAACTCATTTCTGCAACATTACTGCATAAACCCGTAAGGAAGCTGCCAATCCACCCATCTAAACTAAACAAAGCACTCTACTTTCTCACAGATAGGAGATCCACTCAACAGATTCACTATTTCCCCTGATGCTTCTTTGCAGATCACAAAGACTTATTTTAATTACTTTTGTAGGTTTTATGTACTTAGAGATGTGAGTTTTGTTCATTTTAAAACCAGGGCTTGATTTAGATGCTCATACAGATGAAACATGGAGAATCTTCTATTTCTAAGATACAGAAAGACAAATGTCTTGTGACGAGCTTACTTCTGTTTCTGTTTGATTGTTTTATGAAATAATATTCTAATCACGTTTATCTTTTCTTATTGTTGGATCAATAGACGGTACAAATCATCAAAACTTCTACCATACTTAATCAATTAAGTTGGTTTATTTCAAGCACTCCTTTATAAATTATGTTTCCAACTTTGTTTTACAATCACATACTGTGCCTTTATTCATCCTGCCTAATGATTGATCAGTGTTTTATATACCAATCACTTTTCCCAATGGAGAAATTGCACGTTTGCAGATGTTTAAATTCAATACTTTAAATCAACACCATGGAGAAATATGTATATTTGTAACTCTAGAAAGACTTCTCATACACAAATAAGGAATCTGAATTTGAGCAAAGCCACAGTATGACTATTAGCAGCTGGATGTAAAGCCTGCCTATTTTGGGTTTTTCCAAACAGCAGACAAAGCTTTCTGAGAAGAAAACGACACTGGCATTTGGAAGGGCAAGAGGGGGCAAGTTCTGACATCTTCCTGACCTACATTCTCGTCTACTGCTGACAATAAAGGACACTAGAGCCCACACAACATTACATATATAATAATGTAAAAAGATCAAAACGTTAGTGTATGGAACACACAGTAAGAGACTTGGTTTCAGGTGAGACACCTAAGTTGGACAGGTGTTACGGTAGAGGCCTGACAAACTGCCATCCATGTCATGGCAGTTGGGCTCTGCTTACAAACCAGTCCCATTAAAAACATTTATCAGCAACAACAAAAAGTGGCTGAAGCATGATGCGTATGCATGATGCTCTCTTCACATTTCTGCCTGCCTCCACGTGTATGCATTCCTACAGCCGGTCTAATGAGGCTGGGAGGCCATGAGAAGACCTCAAGAGTTCCAGCTGAGGAGAAAGGATGACAAGAAATGATCACAGATGGACTGAAAGGAAATCACAAATTATTCTGTTTTTGCTTTGTTTTTTAGGTTTTGGTAATTAAGTCTAATCTCTGATGTGATGTTTTTTTAGATTTTTCCAACACATTAGGCTCCACTCCTGCACTTCACGCTGCAAGTAATTAATACTTTTTTTAAGTTATAACCATTCCACTTCAGGGAAGTTATTATTCACCAGAGTGTTTTTCACTATTCACTATCAGATGACACCACAATCAGGATGAGACGATGGACAACTTCAGGTATTCATCTGACATTGTTTTCCATCATGTGAAGTATTAGTGAGTTTTCCTGATGGCTTTTTCTTTGTGAGGAAAATTAGAAAGACTAAATATACAATAACAAAAAGACAGCTATAGTGATACAAAATAACTTGGTTTTGACATTTAAAATATAACAGTTATGATTATTTCATCCTACAATAAAGATTGCAGCCTGGGCTGTGAGCAGTGTAGGTCAGCTTTCATAACAGGATGGAGTGGATGTCGAAAATAGTTTAAAATCAGTTGTTAGACATTTTTTTCATTTTGTGGACATTTAGAAATATTATGTATTCTATTTTTGTGTTGTAGTTAAAAATCCAGAGGATGCAGTGGTGTCCTTAAAGGTAAGCATACCAGCAGCATGAGTCTCAGCTGCAAAACACTCTGTATGGACCAGGACACCGCTGCCTCGACAGACATCGCAGAAGCTCGAACTCTTCAGAGTGAGAAAACTTTCTGCCAACATTCACTGATGTTGAGACTATTGGCACTTTTACCAAACCCACAAAGCTCTCCTGGAGGGAAACTGGTGTCTGGGAGAAAATAATTAAGCATGTAAAAAATTAGTTTTCACTGCTACCAAGTAAAATTAGGTTTAGAACGTGAGCTTCAACAGTGCTGTGTTGTGTTCGGGGTCCTGGTCTCATTAACCTCTGACCTGTATATATTTTTTCAATATATTTTGGATTATTTTGTGTACTTTATTATAATCTGATCATATCAATAAAAAAAATACATATTTACATTTTTAAAAAAAAGTCATCTCAAAACATTTTTGTCTGAAAAAAAGGGTCGGTCTTAATGTTTTGGATGAGCACTAATGTTAAAAACTACTCATTAGTAAAATATGATACCAACATTAAATAATTTTACTCTTCTACTTGACTTACTTAGAGAGATCTATACTCTTCTTTGTCACAACTCTGCACTGATGATATTCGGAAACAAATGGGAATATATATCAAATATATATATATATATATATATATATATATACATATATATATATTGCTGCCTCTAGCACTACAGGACAACACCTGTGTCCAACCAGACTTGCAGCAGTATGGCCCTTATCTATGCTGTACGCTGTTATTTGATTTCTTGCTTGTGTCATATTAAATGACTGTAGCATAGAATAGGATAGAAGAATATCATTATGCATTAATAACTCAGTCTGAATCCAGATGGCTACCAAATCCAATAGCTAAAACAAAAATATTCTAAACACATCATGGACATGTCTACATTTTACACTTTACTAATTGTATGATCAGCCTCCCAAAGTATCACATGACAGTTCAATGATATTGTATATGACTATTAAACAACAATAATGAATATAAGCATTATGAAGAAAAGCTTCATACTTCTTACGAAAACAAGAAATCCATGTTGGAATCTAATCCATAACTGTACAACAACTTTTTGATTTTCTACTTATTGTCAACTACAGCTAATGAAAGTTGGGTCTAAATAAATACAGCTTTAGGATCAGATATAGGGACAGATGTGGTTGCAGGGTTGCATCGTGCATATTGTGAGAGTGGGCTACTATAACTGTAGGAGTCTTGTTAACTGTTGGATTCTAGACAAACTCGGCATTTAATGTACAATTATCAACATATAGCAGTTTTCACACTTGGTTGAGGTGGAACAGATGGTACAGCTTATCAGTGAAAACACAAAGGTGCAGCTGTAAAAAGACACTATGAATTCATCACCACATACATGAAGCATGTAATTTATCCATCACTCGGGATACTAGTAAACAAACAGCGTGGAGGAGCAGAGCGTAGTCCTTTTTAAACACAAATGTGACATTTTCACCTACATCACGATGTCTGCAAAACAGATATAGACTTACAGCACAAAAACTATAGAGTCCCACCGCCACACCCTTTTTTTTTACAAACTCATCTTTCTATACTCAACACTGGTCAAGCCAAATATCACACTCTTCAAAGATGGATAGAAGAGACAGCCAAACAGAGTGGAGGTCAGACTTTAAGTGCAGCTCTGTCAGTCTTTCACAGAAGTTCAGTACTGACACTAACATGATGTGTTACTGAATTCTAACACTCCCTTTCTGTTTCTTCCTCAATTCCCAAATGACCACCAGCTGACCCTGAATGTTTAGCTGCCTCAAACAACAACATTTCAAAAGGGATTCAATCTGTCTGAGGGTTTGTAGAAGACACCAGACTGTCAAAGCATCACTCAGACCAAGGTGGATAAGAGACACGCACAGCCCTGAGCCATTTTCAGCTCTCCCCCACCTGTTGTTGGGAGCATGAGTGTTTAGTCATGTAGTTGCAAAGGCTGCTTGTCAATTTGAACACAGTGAAGTGCTCTTCAGTCACACTATGCAATTTAGCATTCACAGTTTTAGCCCTGCATGTCATGTTCTTGCTGACCCGATAATGAAGCATTTTGTCATTTGCTATGAGGGTGCAATCATTCAGAAAACTCCTTAGCCATGTTCCAGAGGCGTGGAATAGATTTTGATGGGACTGTCAAGATAATGGCTGGTTGGCCTTATAAGTAATTGCATCAAATTTAGTGGAAAAACACTGGACATTAGTCTTGTTGCTGGTCACCACAAACATCCAGACTACCCTTCTATCAACACCAAGACGAGACAACATCAGGAGATGCTTGATGGAACACAATGTAGAGTTTAAGGAGGGGGGTTAAAGCAGGGAAAGCAAGCTAATAATAAGGATCAAGTAGAGAAGAGGGGATCAGAGATTAAAAGAATGACAGATGAATAAGGGTAAGATTTATTCTGAGAAAGGAGAGACAGGGACACACAGAACACATCCAACAAAACAATACCAGTAACATGGCAGCAGCCTTGCTCCAGCACTTTCCATTAAGACAAGGTGTACAGAAGTGAATTGCTTGGAGGACCTCCTGTCATTCCCACTCATCTCAAAAGGTATGTCGGCAATCCCGTGGCAGCTCCCTGAAGTCAGTGTTTGGCATAAGAACGATCTTTACCATTATAGAGCAACTAGCTCTTTGAGGAAACTGAAAATAATTCACACACACTTAGCAGTGCAGAGCTGCAGCGTCTTGCTCATACCAGCCAATATGACTCATTCACCAAAATGCCAGGTTAATGTCCGAGCATATCAAAACTGGGTTTCCGCTGCAAATTGGTGAGATAGCATTGTTATTTAGCTTAAATTGGGTGTTTTGTGAAATAGTAGAATAGTGCACCCTAAAAAATTGTTTTTGAGCTGTAAATAATGTTGTATAATTTATATATAATATACAAGAGCAATGAAAACCCACATTTGTTCAAATATGTGTTTTTTTTGTTTCTTTAGAAATCAGGATTTAGTGGGTTTAAAAAAAAACTGAAAATGCCCTTTACATGGTAAAACTGGGTTTTGTTTTTCATGAGAAAGAGGTAAATTATATGCTCCTGTATGTCATGAGATTGTTTTAAAAGGCTAACAGCCTCATCCCTCCGAATGCAAAAAAAGCAGGTCCTCACCATGCTGGTATAGAAACTCCCCTCACCTATGATAGGGATTTATATGACACAGACTCACTAGTTTCAGACATTTAGAGCTTGTGAGAAAGTACAGCTGCAACAAGACAGATTAGTGCTTTTGAAGGGAGTAACGGTTACAGCAGATTTTATTTGTACCTGCTGATTCTCATCTGGCGCAGACACCAAGCTCAAACTTGCTGCAGCAGTTCCTCAGCTTCATCCACCTGCAGCAAGCCAGAGCCTGCCGGGCTGTTTTCACAAGCCAGCAAAACAGTGCCACCGGCTTAGACCGATACAGTCCAGGGCCACCTTGTTCTTCCACACCTGTGTTGTACAGCTGAGGGGATTGTAAAAGGGGAAATTCTTCCACCTCAAAGATCACTCTGTTGTCTGTAATTTAATCAGTTCTTGCAACTTGCAACTTTATTTATAACACACTTTAAAAGCAACAAAGTTGACCAAAGTGCCACTGTGTGCAGAGGTAAAAGTAAATAGAATAAATAAAAAAAAAAGAACATCAAAATGTAAAATACTAGAAATGACTAGAAATAGAAGTAAAATTATTATGATCAACTAAAATCAATCAAGCTAGAATTAGATCAAAATGTCAACGTGAATTGATGGGTCATCAGCAGAGATTTAAAAACAGATAGAGGCCTGTCTCACCTGCATTTGTGACTACACTTCATGACTACCCAGACCTCGCACACCCACACCTGCAGTTTCTGGTATTTGGTTTATAATTTGACAGCGAGTGGAGTTAGGTAAAAAAGTGTGGGGTGTAATTACACTTTAATAGAACCGTTTCTGCATGTTTTCCTCTACTAAGTGTCTAAGAAACCTAAGAAATATATTTTAATGATTGTATTCAACCACAGAAGGACAGGGAAGACCTTGCTTCTGGAGATACTTTGCTTTTAAACATTTGGGCATAAACTAAAACAACTTTTTACTGAAGATGTTGTTAAACTGAAGTGGACATCCAAAAACAGCAACTCTAGCAGTTTGCAGTTATGGCAGCAAATAAAATAATATGCAAATAAAAGATAGAATAGAAGAATAAAACAACTATAAATTTCCACATGGGAGCTTTAAGAAATATGAAATCACACAAGTACCTACAAAGGGTGAAAGATTGTTACACAGATGACAACTCACACTGGCTTTAAAGACAAGGAACAAAAGTTGTGTTTTAAAAGGAGCCTGTTTAACCTGCAGAGGAAGCTCATTCCACGTTTTCAGAGCAAAAATAAAAAGGCTCGATGGTAAATTGTACTTGTATAGCACTACTGTGGCATATGTGTTACCACTCAAAGCACTGTTATAAGACATGTCTAATTCACACACACACACACATATAGTTCTACTAGTGCATTTTACTATTACACACACACCCTGATAGACACATTGGAAGGTAACGTGGGGTTTAGTGCCTCATCCAAGGATACTTCAACTGTAGTCACAGGAAGCCTGGAATTCATTCGCCCACTTTTCATAACTGCTTTTCCTCCTAAGCTGAAGCCGCCCCGGGCTGTGCATCCTCTAGATTTTTTAGATGCCTTCAGGGTGGTTAAAAGCATCTGGTCAGTTGATCTAATAATGCATGATGGCATGAAGGATAAAAAAAGAGCAAGACCACTTAGAGACTTAAAAATAAATAAAAGTGTTTTTATTGGACTTTATCATCTTATCAGCATTATCTGATTCCTTTGGCATGAACTGGAGTGTCTGACCTGTCCAGATGTAGTCAGTAGTTAGCTAATAAAGAGCAAGACCCATCAACTCTTATTCCTTTAGAAGTGGGTTAGGTTATTTATGTAGTGTGTAGAATGGTAATTCACAACTTCTCATGGAATCTAAAATCTGTTCGGCTGCCAGCAGGTTGCAACTTTGAACAAGAAGAATTCAATATCAGTTTGGCCATAATTTCAGTAAACTTGTAATCCACAATAAGATTCTCCACTTTTTTTTCTCTGTGATGAAATCTTTATTAATTTTTTAAAACAAAGAGAGGAGGTGGTTGTGACTAATGAATAACAAGGTATGGAAATATTTAGTCCATATTGATGTATTGTGAATCATGTAATTTTCCATATAAATGTGAGTATGCATATGCCCTGGCTCTGCAGGTATATGCAGTTGTGCGTGGGTGTGTGTGTGTGTGTGTGTGTGTGTGTGTGTGTGTGTGTGTGTGTGTGTGTGTGTGTTTGTGTGTGTGTGTGTGTG
>JBAMHV010000007.1:14298359-14310269 GCA_037177535.1 Pseudomugil gertrudae | reverse complement strand
GGTAGGTAGGTAGGTAGGTAGGTAGGTAGGTAGGTAGGTAGGTAGGTAGGTAGGTAGGTAGGTAGGTAGGTAGGTAAGTAGGTAGGTAGGTAAGTAGGTAGGTAGATAGGTAAGTAGGTAGGTAGGTAAGTAGGTAGGTAGGTAGGTAGGTAGGTAGGTAAGTAGGTAGGTAGGTAGATAGGTAAGTAGGTAGGTAAGTAGGTAGGTAGGTAGGTAGGTAGGTAGGTAAGTAGGTAGGTAGGTAGGTATATAGGTAGTTAGGTAAGTAGGTAGGTAGGTAAGTAGGTAGGTAGGTAGGTAAGTAGGTAGGTAGGTAGGTAGATAGGTAAGTAGCTAGGTAGGTAGGTAGATAGGTAAGTAGGTAGGTAGGTAGGTAGGTAGGTAGATAGGTAGGTAGGTAGATAGGTAGGTAGGTAGGTAGGTAGGTAGGTAGGTAGGTAGGTAGGTAGGTAGGTAGGTAGGTTAGAAGGTGAATTAGTTATGACTGCTGCAGTCCTCATCTTTTTACATCCCTTGCACTGATCCAACTCCGTTCTCCCCAAAAGCTCAGCATTGGCTAAGATGTTCTGGTGAATTAGAGTGAGAATTTACTTGCTGATAATTCTCGCCAGAAACAAGAGCAGCCTCCATCAAACTCACTGTGTGTTTGAGCTGCAGGAGATTGTTCTGAAGGGCTGCAGAAAAAAGGAGCCTGTTCAACAAAACTTCTAATACCAGAAGCTGCCGTGTATTTAAATAAAATTAAATAAAAACAAAACAACAAAACCCCAGTATGTTTTTGGCTGTTTGAGCAGTCATAACTGTGGGATGCAATACAACCCAAGAGAAGCAACCCTTCACAAAAATTCTAGCCCAACTAGATGATAATCATGAAAAAAATATTAAATGTAAATCCAAAGGAGGAAAATTTGCCTGAGGCAGAACAACCCCATGAGCTATTTCAAAGTTTGAAGTGTTTAGTTTTCATCCAGTTCAGTGAAGATAGCAAGCACTTTAAGTTTGTTTGTTAAAATGTTTTAGATTCTACTGAACATTCATGCTTCAAATAAACATTTTTCTAAACCTCATTATTGTTCACAATAACATAAACATCCATTAAGTTCATTTTGTAATGATCAATGTTTCAAAGTATTTTAAAAAATCTGCTGGGAGCAGCACCAAAGCACCTGGAACCCTGACGGAGAAGGAGATGAAACATCATAGTTTTTTTTCTAGCTGGAGAGACTTCAGACACCAGACAGGACACCAGAAAAATGATCAGATTATTCATCTGCTGAACAAAAAAATAAGAGCTGTAGCAAGTCTCTGAGTGAAAGTAAATAAGAGTGCTTCATGTCTGCCTTAAAAGGCAGCATCTCGCTGATCTTCTGAGAGGAAACTATGCTAATATAAGACAAGAAAATATCTGACTTAGATTTTTCCTGGTATCAGATTTCCATAATAATGTCACACTTCAAAAGTCTTCTGGTATCAGAGAGAAGAAAGATAGACAGAAAGCATGAAATAACCTCTCTGTGACCAAAGGCCCAATGAGAGCCACATCAATAGGCTTTAAAATAAGAAATACGTAACGAGAAGTACGAGTGGGGAAAATTCCACACCCCTGAGCTAAACATCTTGGAAAGAATACACTTGTCCCACTGCCAATTCAGTTAAGCCTGCACAGCAAATTTCACACAACCATTTTGTGCTCTGCTGATAAAACACTCCAAAAGCCCAATGACACAGACAATGCCTTCAGTTAGGAAAAAGCCCCAATTCCTTTTCACCAACATCCCAAATGCAACCAAGCCTGACTGGACTGTGAGCAAAAATACTCCACAAAAACTAACTCCAGCATCAAACACCCACCCACCCAACCCACACACACACAAACAAACCACCTGCCATCTGTGGCTGAAGAAGTCCTGCTGAAAACGTGACTGTCTGCTGCTTGTTTGCTCAAACTGTGTCTGCGGCACAGTTCTAAATGATATTTGTGAATAAGCCTATTAGCGACGTGAAGAGGATGTGACACAAAGGCTGCAGAGCCCTGCACCTGTCGCGCTCTCATCCACCCCTCATTCAGATCTGTCAATGAGCACAGCTCACTTCATTTCCATGTCCCACTCAGCGCTCTTTATCGATGAATAAAAAGGCATCCGTGGTGAATAAATTCTAGATTTTATTGCCTCATGCAAGAGAAAATGAGATAGATTATAAGTGGAGGATCATTTTAGGCCTCCACCTCATTGAGTTTAACTGATCCTGTGTGCCTTCATTTTGATTAAGATTTCACATCTGGAAGATTCACAGCATATCCATGTCATCATCTACACTAGTGGAGCGCACAAATCAACAAAAAAAATCATAGCTGGTAAACCTTTTCCCCTGGCAGCCAGGGAGAAAAATTAGCTTAATTAAAAGAGAGTGTGGGGACTTGTCTCAGAGTCTGGATTATTTCTCATGCTGGCATCATGAGCTACATTAATCCCAAAAGGCTCATTAAGACATATATTCAGGTTGGTGGAACAGCAGAAAATTGGGGAAAGAGTTAAGTCTTTCTCTTTTCAGAGATTTCACACTGTTTACTAAACCTTCTGAATAGCCATGGTGAAGCAAATAAGAGCATCTGCAGCTTTGATTTGAGATGTTAAGTCCATAGCTCCTTCAGTCTTTGTAGCAAGATGCTACATATCTTTGCAGACATCTGTTGGGGCGGCAGCATCAGAGCCAGTTACTCAGAGAAGCTGAACAAACCGATAAAGACGGCTGGTTCTGTGCTGGGGACGGCTCTGGAGTCCCTGGAGCAGACTGTAGGAAGAAGAATGTTGCACAAGCTGCTAAACATTGTGGACATCACTGAGCATCCTGTGCACAACATGCTGATCTATATTATGAAGCTTCAGTTGCTATACTCTAATAAGGAGCTGCACATGCAGTCATTCCTGTACATAGCAATAACTTTTCATAATGTACTGGGAGATAAGACTTCTCTAGGATTAAACGCACATCTATCAATGCCTGAGCTTTGCTTTTTAACTGTCCTTTTGTCTTTTTTTAGGTTCTTTTTCTTTTTATGCAGAAAAACTAACTAAAGTTCTTTACATTTTAAAAGTCTGATGATCTTTGACCCTGGTTTCCTCTGTGTCTCTGCTGAGACCATTTCAGCCAATGAAAGTGGAGGAAAATTTAGCCCATCATAGACTGAGCAGCAAGGTCTCATTTTATGCATTCAGCTACTGCAACACAAAAACAACAACTCTGTTAGCAGTGCACACAAAGGAGAAGAAACTATTTTCTCCAAAATGCTGTTACATTGCTGTATCTGTACTAAGGTTGGTGCTAGGTTCAGCTTTAAAGTGTAGACGACACAATGACGTGATCATACCATCTACAGAAACATATAACCAGATTTTGTTTGTCTCACTAGGAAATTAAACCTGTGCCTCGAGAATAAAAGCTTAGAAACTTCACCACCACCTAGATAACTTTTACAAATAAAAGTTGTAGCCCGTTTATAAGGTCAGCGACCTTTTACAGTTTCTCATCATTGTGCAGTGGGTCATGACCTGAAAGCTGTATCCCAAAGGATAATCCTAAAGCCTTGTGTGTATCTGAGGTTTTCTGCAATGTTAAGATTATGTACTTGCAGTTTCCAGGAAAAAAGGACTATTTTTAAATGGATTTCATTCAAGAAACTGCAAATGCTGCACAGTGACGTCTCTGGCCAGAAGCTTTTCCCTTCAGAAATTAACAAGATGTGCGTCCGGCACTTATGTCATCATCATGTTCATCTGAAGGCTATGATGCAAATGGAAGCTGAAACCCTTAATAGAGACTTTCCATTTAACTTTTGATGAGTCAATTTAGGTGTTTAGTCTCCCTTGAATTTTGTACCTTTATGTTGCAGTAGTAATGAGGCACTTTATATGCTCTTTTGTATCAATACATAATTTGGAATGGGCCATAAGGTGTGCCAATACTACCACATACTAAAATATTTCACCAAGACACTACACTCCCAATGCCATTAAAGACTATCTGGGAGAAATAAGCCTTTTGTTTAATGAGTTAGAATGGAGCAGGATATGCCAAAGTCAAAGAAAGGTGTCAAGGAACATAAAAGTTATACTTATTCAATTAAAGATCTTCAATTGCTCCTATTGGACACCACCTAGATTACATCGATTAGCCCTTTAAAACACAGCAGACTGCTGCAAATGTCAGAACTCCATTATTCAATGCTCTTCCACAAGATTAAAGTCCACAGTTGTATAGAAGAGGTCATTAGCAATGACTTTGAATTCTCTCAGGTTATATATATATGTGGTGAGTGACCCATTAGCTGGCAATGCAGAAGAGAGCCAAGCTAAGATGGAGAAATAAGTTTTAGTGGATCACAGAGTGTGTGAGATGAAAGGCTGACAGATGGGGACACTGAAATAGTAGAATGAGATCTCAGAAGACAAATGATGCCATATTCAATGTCTTATTGTCATTTTTAATGCAAGTTACATTATGCGTTCCTACAATAATATATCTTAATTTTCTGATAGCCATCAATAGCCACTGTTTATTGTTATTATACAACTTTTTTTCCTTCAGAACTGCATATTGTTGAGTGTTACAGTTTCATTTTATGTTTTCTTAAAGGAAATACAACCAAATAAACCTTAAAGGTGTTTTTCTTTTATAGATATCAGATATCATCTTCCGCTAAACAAAAGAAAAGAACAAATTAGACAAATGTTTTCTTTGTTTGGTTTTGCAAACCGTACCAAAAACAAAACGATGAAACTAAAACTAGAGCTGAGTTTTAGAGTTGAGAATTGCCCTCATTGTTCAGGAAGAAAAAGCTCATTAGGTGCTGTGTGAAACAAAAAGATGCAAGGACAGATGTAGCACCAAGCATACAACCTGTCAAACAAGCCCATTTTCCCTCAAAGTAAAAATATCCATAAATGATCAGAATGAGTATAAGGCTCTATTAACCACATGCTACAGCTGTCACGGTATGTCCTTATCAGGCCCGGGTGAGAAAGATTAAACCATTTGTACTGATGTGTACGTACAATGATGACTCTACAGTTTTTAATGACAGACCTTCTTACAGGAAAAACTTATTTCCTGGTCTGGAAAACAGCCAAAACACACCTTATTTCCTTCTTTGTACTTTTTTTTCAAAGTTAATATTGTGGGCAGAAATGCACACATAAGCACAGAATAAACTCTACATGAACCCCAATCCATAAAACGAAGTTTACACTCTGAGATGTGGTCATCCTCCACCAGTTACCCTGTTATCCATCAGGAAATAGCTGCCTCATCCTCTTTACCACCTGCTAAAAGCACAACTTTACCTATTATTACGTTCTCCAGAACACACTGACTTTTAGATATAATAAAGAGTCATTATGCCACCAAGGTCACCCCCTCATATTCAGAGCTTCAGGCTTCTACATCCCCCCACTCTCTTTTTATTTAGTTGTTTCTTGTTCCATTGTTATGTTTGTGCAGAGCACAACAGCTCATTACAAATAGGAAAGAAAAGGAAGAAACCCTAAATACCAGATAAATTCACAATTAACAGTCCTGTTGATAAGCTAGTAAAGACCATCTTGATTCCTCAACTGGATGACAGAAAAAAGGTCAAAGAGATGCTTTTAATGGCAGCAAACCCTTTTAGAGGGAACTAAGTTATTCTTTTGACAGTGCAGTCAAGGTTCATGCATTTCACATGGAAAAGAAGGTTTACTCGCACAGGAGGAAGACTTGAAGGGGAAATATATAGCTGTCGGAGCTGCATAATGTTGTGGTGGTTAGCACAGCAAGAATGTCACAGATTTGTGCCTTAGCTAATTCAAACATTAGTCTTTTTGGGTGGAGTTTCCTCTCCATAGATATCCATGTTAGGTTCATTGGGTACTAAGTTTTCCTTAATGACTTTAAGGGGCCTGTGATGTATGGGTGACCTGTCCAACCTTTCACCTGCTAACTGCTGGAAAGGCTCCAGCCTTCTGCAAACCTGACTGAATTAATGAAATATGGCTGTGTGTTACAGTATGTGTAAAAAAAGTAATAAAGAGTCTAAAAGTTCATAAAGCCTTCAAAAACTTGGATGTGATAAAAGAAACCACCCAGAGATATTAAACTGCTACATATATTGATACACTGAATGTGTCAGCCACCCATAATATAACAGAAATCATGTTTAGGCATGAATCTAATTAAATGGATTTCCTGAGCATCACTTTTTATCAGTGTCAGAATCAACACCAGGTGTTTTACAGAACTGTCTTATCTTTCCTTGTATAATGAAAACACAGGCGTGGGTCATCACGCAGTAACTCTACCACATTTGTCAAAGGTTTCAAAGCAAAGCAAAGCTCTTCTCATGTGATGAAGAATAAAAAATGGATTGCCTTTTGGTTTCATTTCCTTTTGTTTACATGCATTTTCAGTACAGCTTCATCAGAATGGGAGCTGGGTTTTATTAATCTGCTAATATTGGGCACTGATGCATTATTCTGTTATATTCATACAGTCCAATACTCTGAACAATAGAAGGGTGACTGAAATGAACTCACTTCTGATAGCTTTCGCCAAGGGAAGAATTTTCAGTCTGGTAATTATATTGAGTCAATGTAAACATTTTATTTGTGTGTGTGTGTGTCCATGTGTCTTTGTGCCCTGCAGCCATGTGTCGAGTATGTTTCATTTAGTTTCTCCTCCCCGTTCAAGATGTTTGCCAATTGATCACTTCTCCTGGAGCAAATCTCAATGTCACATCCCAGCGGAGCAAATGAGCTAGCTGTAAATTAAGTTTAATTTCCTAATAACAAATGCAATTCTCCTGCAGGAGGAAAATGACATTCATATTTGATGAGACACTATATTTCACATCAAAGGTCTAAATAAACCATCTGGCAAGCTGTTTTTAGTAAATAGGCAGTCCTGCATCGAGCAGACGGCAACCCCCCTTTTTTTTCTTCCTGGCACCCTCCCATAGGCAGCTATTGCTCATTCAGAGTTCTGTGAGATGTCAGAGTTTGGCACTTATGAAAATTTAGCTCCAAACTCATCCTTACTCCAGGCCCAAAAATTGCTGAACAATGGCTTGCCATTTTCACTCGGCACAGACTAATCTGTGAAGTGAAACAGGCATGCACAAGCCCAATGTCACATTTTGAAGCATTGACCAGAAACAGCAGCCTTTGTGTGTGTGTGTGTGTGTGTGCTCCAGTGGTAGATGAGGTGAAGCAAAATGAAAGCTGCATGTATAAAAGAGAAATGGTAAAGACAGAAGGGTGGGATGAAAGAGTTGCTGTTATTAAATTCCACTAACATTTATTCCAAACATTAATTCCATTGCTCTATCAGACGTTTCAGGGTCGAAAAGTAAAAAACAGCAGGAATTTCTGTCAGAACATTCCTTCTAGGAGGCGTAGACTGGGACGCCTCTCTGATGAAGTCTCCCTGTTGTATTTAAAAGCATAAGATGTAATTAGAACATTGAGTTTAATTTTAAAACACTTGAATTTCTTACCTCCTACATGCCTCAATTTAATTATATTCAGCGCACCACAGAGGCCTGCCAGGAACGGAGTTGCTATAGAGATGACCATGGCTGAGCTGTGCTTGGAAATCCTTCAGAGAAGTGAGTCTTCACACTGTGAACCCAGCGCTCAAACACACAACCACTATACGCAAACAAGCAGAAAAATGAGACGACCACTTTATCATTTTTTGCTGCAGATGCATAGAAATTTGCAAACACACGTATAAAAGGCCACACATGCAGCCAGCACCTCCAAAGAGCAGCAACATGAAAGCATACTTTTCAGTCAGGTGGCAATCTTCTTGAGCAGACACACGCCACAAGAGATGCACCTTTCTTCCTGTCTGAGGCAACTATCATGCCTCATCATCTTCCTCACAAAGGCAGCTAAGGAATGCTGTGAAGAAGACGCAACTCTTCTTCATGTCTTGATTTCGACTTTGATGCCCAGTTCAGCAGAAATAAATGGCAATGTGACAGCTGCTGTCACATTCATTAAATACCGTTTTTCTGACAGAAGAATGAAGTGCGTTCTAAATCAATGACCCTCGAGCACAAAGAGATCAAAGCCTCTATGCAGGACACAGAACACACGTATTCTCACACAAGTTTCTCTGCCCTGCGTTCTGTTATCTGTTGCTATTTTTGCAGAGAATGTTTAAAATTCAACACTGTGAAAAACAGATTTACCAGTCACCCTGGTGATTTGCTCTCTTCCTCCTAAATCAATAGTTATAATACTGACAGCTGGCAAAAGAGAGGTCGCAGATGTAAAGGATATGGATTCCTGTGTTGCGAATACTATTTATCTTAATGCATCAGTATCTGATAACGCTCAGCTTTGACCTGGCTGCTTACACAAACAACTTCTTCCATGAAGCACATCACTGCGACACCACTCCTTCATGCACCGGCATCATACTTGATGTTTACTAAAAGTGAGTGAGTTATTACAAATGTAAAAGAAAATAAAGCTACTGACTGAATCCAAAAGCAAACCGAAGCTTCTGTCTGATAGACCTTGTACAATATGCAAAGAAAATAAAGTGAAAAATCTAAAGCTGCTAATTACTACTTCTGATTATTATAAAGCTCATGTTTGTGATACTTTTTTTTCTCTTTTATGGTGGATTAACATGAAACACAAATCCAGCAGATTATGGTTAAAGCTCTATTTGCTTTGCAGTTTAAAGCCTCTGTGTGCAGTGTTTCTCCTGTAATCCTGATCTATTTTAAACAACTCTAATAGTAAGTGTTCATTTGTGGAACGGTTCAATTAAATTAACCTTGGTTTGGTGAGACAGACATGTTTTACCATCTACATTTAGTCAGTTATTCAGGAATATTTTTACATTTTAAATAACTGCACAGACCCCTGTGTAGAGCCATGTTTAACTGACTAATCAATGCTTAGTTCTTTTTATACCTAAAACAACTATTTAGTGTTTACTTATTAACATTTTGGTTAATTACCTAATAAAAAAAAAATTTAATTCAAAGAGCTTCCTCCCACCATCCCAAATCATGCATGTTAGATTAATTGGTCATTCTACATTACATTAAAAGTTAATGTGTGTCTGCTTGTTTTTCTCTTTGCCCTGTAATGGACTGGTGACCTGTCCAGGGTGTACCAACCAGAAACCAACGGGGTTGGATGAATCTGTGTGGATGATGGATGCATGGAAGGACGGACGGACAGATGGATGGGGATGGATGGATGCTAGCAGTTAGCTGCTAGGACTCTCTGACATCCACCTGAACACCTGCAAGCAGCAGCCAGTGATGTTCCGACCAGCTACTATCACCTGTTCACCCACTCAGCCCTGTACAGGTAGACTGCAGCCCTTCTCTAAATATTGCAAAAGCCTACTGCAGTTCACCTAAACAACAACAAGTGAACAGCTTACTCAAAGCAATCATTAACCAACCTGAAGGCCACCACTCACTCAGCACAGGGAAGTCTTGGTCAACTTCTACTATCTCTCTTCATGCTGATTACCAAGATTAATTATTTTTGTACAATTAAATGCTTTGCTAAGAAATTTTGGATGCTGGTATCGTAGGCATGTCACTTTAACACATGCTCTCCTAGACATCATTGCAAACAAAGCACATATCCCCATGATTATTTTAAGATTTGATGCCTCCAGCTGCAAGGTAAACCCACCCCAATACTGATTAGGAACATGTTGGGAAAACAATAGACTTCATACAACAATGATTTTTACAAAAAATTGTTTTTAAATCTTACAAACTTTTCATGAAAATTGGGGCATTCACCAACATCTTCATGTCTTAGATTTGTTCTTTGGGGGAAAATCCTATAAAGGCTCTTATTAACATTTGGGGCTGACACCTTAAAATCAATGTTTGTAATGTTTTCTGCTATTCAGGTCATTAAAATACAGAAAAAAAGTTCCAGAAATGTTTTGACACATTTTTAAATAATCTTTGATAGTTCTCAATTTGTTATTTTATGATTAATAGCAAGATGATTAAGATAATTTAATATCATTTCCTTTATTGGTTAATGTACTGTAACTGTTTTCCATCTATTTACTGTACTCAAGAGCAAGCGGTAATCAAGATAGATTACTGGTCTGCTTAACAACATGGCTTCAATAGACTGCACCCAGGCCAGAACTGTTGCTATCTTTTTTTAACCATCCTGACCGGCACAATAACTAACAGAACGGTGGTCGGTATGTATTTTACCAGACAAGAGAGACATATCATATACGTCTGCCCTTAATATCAGGACTTTTTTTGTAATTGCAATGATTAGATTTACTTCAAACAAGTAAAATAAAAGTAATGGAGTCTGGAACATAAATATGATAATAACTACTTAACTGTACATCAAAGAACTGCTGTGGATCATTCAGTGTTTAACTTGAATTAGTCAGAATGCGTCAAATGGTGATACAGACAATAAAACTCCGGTTTTAAATGAACTTCATCTGCCTCAAACATTGCAGCAATGATGTGAATTCTCAGCTGAATTACACAGCATCATGTGTTTTAACAGCTCGTACTGCAGCTTAATGAAAGTTCAGTCCTTACAGCTTGTCACAACAACTCTGCACTCTTTCCGTTACCTTTCGCCCACATATGAGCTAACCTAAGAGTGCATCCTCTTCACTTCTAACCCATCCGGTCTCTGTGGAACTAAACCACTTAAACAGCATCCATTAAATGCTGCTTTTTAATGACTCTTTTCTTTCTTACCAACCTGTTCTTACATTGCCCTTTAAATTATTTAAGATACAAATGAACATTGTTGAATGAGATGCAACATCAGCATGCAGATATTCTCAGATAATCCTATCTTAACGTGTTTAAAACACCAGCTCATGATCTTACAGAATAAACAGTCCCAGAACTTAGACTGTTTTGCATGTGTTTGGACTTTGACCAAGTGCCAACAATGCTCTGAAACAGTTTAAGGAAAATAACAATAAAAAGTGCCCGAGGAATTGCTCTGACCTCCTTATAGCCTAGGTCCAAATAATCTGCACCAGCCAGAAGATCAAGAACAAGTTGATATTACAAAGAACCCACAGCACCCAAATGATTTGTCCCAGTTGTTCAAGTGTAATCTAATACTTTTAAACATATTTTGAATGTCAAATATTGCATCCAGCAGCATAACAGCCACTGCTTTGATATTCTGTCCAATCTCAAACTATCATTCATATCATTCCAGCTCAGTCTAATGGGAAAAGTGTATTAGTTATAGCTTTAAACTGTGTGTCAGACGGTAATGTATTTGTATGTTGTTGTTTTGTGTAGCGGAGAAGCCACGAAAGATCACAGTATGATCCATGAATAATAAAACACGTAAGCCTTTATCATCTCGTTATCTAACATTTATGATTATGAAATTATTAATGAAACACCTCCCTTTTCCATGCTGATTTAAAACCAAAGCCTGTGATTGTGTTTGAACTCTTATCCTGCAGGTAACAGCAAAGCTCAAAAGTATCAAAAATGGTGTAGAAACCTCGTCACACAGACAGATCAGGTGTGTGTAAATGTGACTTAAAATGAGTTCCCAATGGATGATCATTTCTCTGGCCCTCCAGTTTTCATGTTTAGAGCTATTTTAAACATGTTCGTCTTCCCGCTTCAGTAGATGACTCACAAGCTGATTAAATGAGGTCTTTCTGAGCATTTGTGTCTTGAAAAATGCCATGCCACTTCCTAGCTTAGGTGACATTAAACACCCTTCCCACCCGTGGCACTCTCTGGGGGTCTCATACACGTCTTAAAAATTAAGACTGATAAGAAGGCGAGGTGTGTGTGTGTGTGTGTGTGTGTGTGTGTGTGTGTGGGGGGGGGGGGGGTTTCTCCCCCCCCCCCTCTTTTTC
>JBAMHV010000007.1:14258561-14275370 GCA_037177535.1 Pseudomugil gertrudae | reverse complement strand
GGTACTCCGGCTTCCTCCCACAGTCCAAAGACATGCACCTTGGGGATAGGCTGATTGGAGACTCTAAATTGTCCATATGAGTGAATGTGTGTGTGCGTGTGTGTGCATGTCTGTGTGTGTTGGCCCTGTGATGGACTGGCAACTTGTCCAGGGTGTACCCCGCCTCTCGCCCGATGTCAGCTGGGATTGGCTCCATTGGCTTAATGCCAATTATACTGGTGTGAAGTAGACAGACAGCAGAAGAAATGTAGCTCTCTGAAACTATTCTTGAAATACAGACAAAAGTTGAATCATAAGAGTTCTTTCACTGCAGGCATTCAGCTCAGCTTCATTGCTCCAGTGAAGAGCTAGGTGAACTCATTGTACTGGAATCAACACTAATTCAATCTTAACACCAGTTCACGTCCATGATACCCACAGAGGTCATGACTTGTAAAGCACTTGCTTCTAAAGAAAGGGAATATGGGACCAGCATTATTATTTATAAGCATCTGACCTGCCGTCACCTTTGCATTGTAAATAAAGAAAATATTCACACTAAGCATATTTAATATCACAGCAGTTGGTGGGTTGCTCATTCTTAACGCTCTGCTAGATTTACTGAAGACCTCCGGCAGACTTTAACAAAGGATGACATTTCCAGATCACCCTCCTGAATTAAGACCAGGAGGGAAAGAAAAGCATGCCTGGAACAATCTTTAACACAGTTCATTTTGCACATAACAGTAATAAATACTTTTTAAAAATATATAATAATAACAATATTGTTATGATTCAGCAGGGAAGATGAGAATAAACCATGAAAGAAAAACACTTCTCCAGCTTGAAAGCAAAGAGATCAGCATATTAGGATCCAGTTTCAGAAAATAAAACCTAGAGAGTTAAAGAGAAAACACGCTAAAGTAGATAGTAACTCCAAAACCAAGCAGGTAAACTTTACCTGCTTCTGGCAGAGAGTGAATGGAAACAATGCACCAAACTGAGTCACCCGGTCATCATTTACAGAATGTGATAAAGCATATCACATTGTGTCATTTTCATTAAAATGTGTATTAATAACTTTACAGTCTTCTTTGATGTGCCATCTATTAATCTCTTAGAGACACTGGGCTTCCTTCACAAATGGCTCTTATGAACAAATTTTTTCTTAAATCTTGTTTACCAAAATAGTAGTATTCACCAAAATCTTTGTATCTTAGATTAGTTATGAGAACAAATCCTGCAAACATCTGAGTACAGACACATTTTAACAAAATTAGCGTTTGTGTACAGTAGAGACAGATCACTGGTTTAGCTATCCGCATTGGTTCAATAGACCGTGCACAGGCCAGGAGTTTCATTTATAAAACATCGGCAGGATTTATACTAAAAGCATATGCTCCAAAGCTGGAAATGGTGTATGCCAAAATAAATCCAAATTTATAGAACCATTGTCACGTACTCCTGCGTTTATAAATCACAAATGCACCTCAATGTTTGTGCACAAGGTTCCGCCTGGTGTTCTTCGCTCTACATGTCCACATTTAACCATAAATGGTCGATGCAAAGCACCTCATGAATAGTAATGCATATTTATATGCACAGCTGATCGATGGTATTTCATTCTTTACAATGGCAAACATGAGAACCAAGCAAAGAACTGCTATAGCATCTATGTGTTTGTGAGGTGGAGAGTAAAAAAAATATGTTTTATAACCACATTAGTGTGAGAAATAAAAGGAAGTGTTGTGACTGGGCTGCGTCTGGAGGATAAATGCTGTTCTGCTGAATCAGATAAACACATGAATTGATAGAAATGATAACTTTAAGTAATTTGTGTGATGTAATGTCATATTAAACTCACTGAGTTGATAAAAAGTTAAGCGGATTGCCATTTTAATCATTGTATGAGATCCTGACGGAGCCATGTTGAAATTCCTTTCGTCTGTGAAAGGAGGTATGAGTAAGGGATGTCATTCTGAGGAGAAGGGAGTCCAGGAGGGAAATGGATGCCATGTCTCAGTGCAGGCATTGCAGCACACCTTGGTCAAAAGACTCCCCGTTCCAAATACCTTCACTTGGCTACAGGGATGTCACAGGAAGGGGAGCAGTACTCTTCTGCTCTCTGATATTTTGGAGAGACAAATGAAGATATAAGGAAGAATTTAAACAAACTTTGGACAGAGAAAAAGGCTGGACTGTGTTTTTCTTGGGTGATGTAGCAGTCTTTGCTGTTTATGGAGCATAAAAACCTGCATCTCTAACTGGACAGCAGGTTTGCTGTAATTTCGTTGTTATATTATTACATTTCAACCATGTTCTCTGGTTTTTCATGTTTCTAGCTACTAGCACATACAGTAAAAATAAAAACAAATTGTAGGAGTGTTGGTTTTCAGTGGGTTGGAAATATGACAGGAACTACTTCATCAGCATCATACCGTAGCAGTGTGCAGTTCACTTACTGCTCAATGAGCAGTCCAACATGGATAAGTGGAGATGTTTCAGCTCTGCAAACAGCAATATGTGCAAGGTGATGTGTGGGACAACCACAACACTCCTTAAACATCTGCGAATCAATCTTTACACCAAAGCAAAAGTGATGGAGTTAGGATACAGAGGATGGTCCTGTGGTGCTGCAGCCAGGCTCACGTACCATTAAAAGGACATATGAAGCTGGTGGAAATGTGCAACACTGGTGATTTCTGTCTGTCTGCTGCTGGTTTAAGTTTTTCTGATTACAACAGGTTTCAGATTACAAACAACAGAAGTTTAGGCTACCAGTGTTGTTCAAACGTGATGTCCTAAATATGGTTATGAATGAAATAAGTAAATGCTTCAGTAAATATGCAGGCATTCAGCTGGAGTGTAAAACGTCCCTGAGATCGCCTCAATTCTACTGGCCCAGATTCAGGCAGGAAAGATTACAGGACGGCTGTAGCTCAGGACAAATAGTATATAGTCATATAAATAGTAGTTGGTTGTTTAGATTTCAGGCTTTCCTCCCATCTACATTGAACCCTCTGATGTGCCTGTGTGTGTGTGCAGATGGGTGAATGCGCTATTTAGTGTAAAGTGCTAGTATGACTGAAAAAGGGCTGTATAAGTACAAGTCCATTTACCATTACCTGCAGAGGCAGCACGGTGGAGTAGTGGTTAGCAAGGAGGTCACTAGTTTGAGCCTCAGCTGGGAAAGGCTGCATGTTCTCTCCGGGTACTCCGGCTTCCTCCCACCCACAAGACATGCAGGTTAGGTTGATTACTGGTTAAATGATTACTTATCACATGTAAGTTGCTTTGGATAAAAGCGTCTGCCCACTGTAGAATAGAGTAGATGATTACTTGACTAGTTGTCATTAAACTATTCGGTAGGCTTGGAATAAATTAGATACATGGAACTTTTAAAAGAATAAACACTGGAAATATTTAAGTCATTTGTTTTGTCTGTTAAAATGAATAATTGTAAATGTAGGGATAAATGGATGAGTTGCACATCATCTCTTTAGCATTTTTTATGTTTGCATAATTAATATGGTTAGTTTTATAGCTTTTAAATCATAAACTAGTTACATTTACTTTATTTGTACTAAAAGCCACCAGTCAATGTTACTGTGATTTCATGTTATGATTTCAATCAAAATCTAATGGGGCTTAGGGATATATGGACATCCAATATAAGTCTAAAGGTAGAGGAGGGTGTGTGGCCCATTGGCCAAAGCCTCTCAGCAGTTTCGTTCATGGTAAACTGTAGTTAAAAAGCCCTGTACTACAGCTGGCTGCCATCATGCAGCACCATCTTTTTTTCAGCACTTTAAGCAGAAAAAGCTTTCTGGCTGATTATTCACAAATGTAAAATCAAAATAATTCCGACGGATAGAAGTGAAGAATCGTATTACGGATTTCTTTCCTTTTCGTTTTGTATCACAAATTTATCATGAACAGACCATATTTTCCACAGTTAATCAAGGAAACCTCTGTTTCCATGAATATGGGGCTTTGGGGGGCAGCACCACTCTGTCTGTCTGTGATGTGAATGTTATTTTTGTCTAACAAATCAATACCATTACAGCAAATGGAGCCATGTAATGGCAATTTCATAAACAATTCAGTGTTATACCATTAATAATACTACATAACTTATTAAGTCATTTTTTTACTCGATTATCACATTTATTTATGAGAATATGCTAAAACATTTGGGAAAAACTTAATTCTTTTGCATATTTTTTGTTCAATATTAATCTGTTTTTATAGAAAATGTATTGCTTATCCCATTGCTACATGTGTGGGGCACATAATTATGTTCAAAGACCAGCTTCCTTCAATCTACTGTGCCAATTTCAGTGGTAAATTGTTACTGTGGTTGCCTAAAAACAAAAAACTTCATGCCACCACAATGATTAAAAAAGTAATTTATAAAAACCAAAGAGCATTTTAGCGTATGCTGTTTGTCCCAGTCGACACCTTAAGAAGTGTGAAATCAATAAGCACTGAAGTCTCTGTCTACAGAAGCCGAATGCTTACATTTTATTTAACATAGTTCTTGCATGATAACAGGATGTTATCTCCTTATCAACCTCAATCTCAAGATAACAGATTATTTAAATGCAGTTGCGAGGAGGTTAGAGCCGAAACATTCAATTACTCACAATTGACTCCTTGCACAAATTTGACTCAGATCAGCCAAAGAAAATATTTTTGGACTCGCTCTTCCTCATTTCCTCTGATAATGTCTTCTTGCGTGCTGAATCTGACATGGTGCGCTCTCAAAACGCCTGGTGTGTTTATACGTTTGCTTGCATGTGACATGGTGTGTAAAGCATAACTCAGCTGTAATGTCGCGCAGACTCCCAGATGGAATTGTATAATCCTGATTCTCAGCCTCAGGAAGCTGCTGGGCATGCGACAGCTCCAGAAATGCACTTAAAATATCACAGTGCCACCACAGTGCAGAGTGTAGGGCCAGAAAGTTACAGAGTGCATCTTTTGAGTCATGTGAGAGCATGGGTTACTGTTATAGCAGGAAAAGGAGACCTATATTAAAATAAATAAATATCCACATCAGTTTTTATTCATTCCACATTGATTCATAAAAAGCAGTTGATTAAAATCAAATTAATCGATTGCTTTTATCCAGATACTCAAGAAAAAGGTATAAATACAGCGATATAATCCAAGTGTAGCTGGAATAGATGAATAAGTGTCTTTATTAGACAGGCTTATGCATCCACAGACAGCTATGCTGGGTATGTTCAGCCAGCAGCACAAATGCAAATAAATCCAGAACCTCAAAACAGATTCATTTGCAACATGTGTGATGTCAATACAGAAAAGCTTAGGAGGTAGTTTCTTTAAGAAAAAGCCTGAGAACCACACCTTCATCCAGCACAAACTGGTAGGCTCCTTTCATCTCCAGAATTACTAAATGAAGCCAAATGAACTGATCCTGGGTGATTTTTTTTATCTATACATAACAAAATACAGCCAGGGGGAAGGCACTGAAAATTGCATATTAAAAAATGACCAGAAGGCATGCAGAGGAAGACACACAGTGACAATGGAGCATCCTTGTAATCCTGTTAGTCTCTTACAATTATAGTTCACCACTGAGTGGAGTCTTGAGAAACTCTCCTGCCAAATCAGGTTACCAAGTGCAACATGGGCATCAGAGCATGTGAAGGTCATTATTAACCATTAACAAACCCACCACGTCTTCCTTACGCCACATGCGCTTGCAAAAAGACTTTAAGATCAAAGCAGATATGCAACTATATCATTGCACCAAATTGCCAGAGGAAATTCTGAGAGGCTTTGACTTTTAAAGATTCATGTAAAATACTCGACAGCTACTTGAAATAAATAGCACTGTTAATCCAGAAAGGCCCTGCTGAATGACAATGTACAGCTCTTCTTTTGGAAGAAAACCTCTGGGCCCTCATTTTATGAAGGTGCTGATCCTTTTTAACACTTAATTAAAGCACTTAATGTATGAAGGGATCATCAGTTTAATCCTGAGCTGCACCATAAATAAGCAAAGATAAAAAATCTGGGAGGTAAAAGAAATTATTTTCTTTATTTTGGAAAATTAAACGCGGACTTCCCAACTCAGAGACATCTACATTTAAAACTGATATCAACACAAGCCAATTATATGTGATAACAAAGTTAGTGATACCATTTGAGGTTATGACAGCCAGCTCAGCTCGTGCGCGCGCTGCTGCATCCTTCACACCTAAACTGTTCCCGAAAATGTCCCACTATATGTTGCATCATCACGTAATTGTCCCAATTATTCGCTACACCAGCACGTCAGTCTCCATCCAGACAAACTGATTAAAAATGCTGATTTTATTCTGCAGGGAGTGAGTCCATGCTCAGCCTCATTTACTCCCTCTCATTCATAAATGGAAAAACTGGTGTTTGCTTTGGTTTCCCCCCCAAAGTCCTCACATAGAGAAGTAAACAAGAGGAGAGACTGTTCAAACATCCAGCAGGTGCATTTCCAAGAAACGCTTGATGAAGGCTGTAGTCCTCCTGGATCTCATCGGGAAGACAATCACATGGATGTTGCACGATTTTATGAATCCAGCCTGAAAACTGTGACCAGGATCAATGAGGCTTAATACCAGAACTGCAGCCAGAGCAGCCCAAAGGCAATCAGAGCTGTCACATTGCTTCCTAACTAAATGCATTTCTCTCCCAGCAGTAATCCATTAAATACAAGCCTTACCTTTCTCTCTCTGAGACGAGGATGTGGGCTCAGAAACGACTGACCCGGGCGAAGACGCCGCTGAAATAAGCTACTTCCGTAAATGCAGCGGAGACACGAAAAAAGTGAGCGGAGGAGGAGGAGGAGAAGCGGCGCGAGATGAAGGTTTGCACCGGAGTCTCCGAGCTTCATCAGAGGGATGCTTCCTCTCAAGAGGCACCGAAACGGCGAAGGTTGCGTCTGCTGGGTTCACATTAAAAGTTGCTGCAGGAGAGCTGCAGGAGGGCGGCTCATGTAGCAGCTCCGTGTCCAAAACAGGCTCAAAGTAATGTGGTTCAAGGAGCTCTCCTCTTCCTCTTTCTCTTCCCTGCAAGTCTTTATCATCTGTGACAGAGTGCTGAAATGTGCAAACCTCAGACAAACATCTGTCCTTTCTGAGGATGGATGAATTCTGCTGGACAGCCAGAGATTAAATAAATACATTTCTGAGCTTGTTTTTATTATAATGAGCTGGTTACTCATTGGTTAATAACAGGCTTAGTTAAAGTATTCTCCATTTGGGAGCTTGTGTGATGCTTCACATCTCGAGGTGCAACATTAGGCTCTCATAGTAATCAATCAATAATTTGTCAGCTTAACTGATTCTTAAGCAAACACATGCTGCAATCAATTATTTTAGGCTACTTGTGGCAGCTTGAACTTAAACAGACATACTCTTGACCAATAAAAACATAAAATTAGGACGTGTGTACAATATGCAAACACAAAAACAATAAAAGAGAAAAGTTTCAGAATAAAATCAAATTAGAAAGAAAGCTGATAACAACAGGTACCCGCTGGGATATCACCCAGTTTATTTAGACCAATTTACCATCCACATGGTGAGTTCAACAACAATACAATATTATTTAGAAACAATATGTATTCTGAAAATACTTAAAAGATGCCTTGATATCAGGCCTTTTATTTTAAAACAGACTTGTGTCTGAAGTTATTTTAATATTTGGGTCCCCCCCCAAAGAAAGACTGTAAAAGAGGCATCCACTAGAAATCAGGTTGATTGGACCAGGCACCGGGTCATTTCTGTCATTCATAATTCCACCTGAACACCTTACCTGTTTATATTTACCAACAAACAGGAAGTCTAACTTATTGATAGCCTAATTACTTTTTGCTGACATTAACGTGGGGCATTTAGGGTGATGTAGAGTGTAATTGTGTTCCAGTGCTGTTTTCCTTATTGCATTGTAGAAAGGTTTTTTTATTCATTACTACAGACTATTAAGGACTATGAGACAAAAACATGACTATCTCCTACAATACATGTTTTTTGGATAAAATTCCACGTTTTACCAATCCATACTAGTTCCTCCTCATTCTCACAAATATTTAACATCAACGCTTTATTTGCATGGCTCTGTTCATGCAAAACGAGTAGTTCAACTTATCTTAGCAATAAAAAAAAAACAATTTATGTACATAAAAATGGATATTTACTTGCAAGTAGTACACTTGAAAGAGACAAAGAAATAATATATACATGTCCTTTTAAAAAAGAAGTGGTTTTCCTTCTGTGCAGAGTTGAGTTTCTACTTCTGCTGCGTGTCGTCCTGCCCGTCGCCTGCTTTCACCTGCCGGCTGATGTTACTCTGAACAAAGTCTTTAAGGCCATCAAAGCCCTGAGTGAACAGATACTTCAGGTACCAACTCCATGGCTTGGATTGCTGCAAAATAGACACACACGAGCACACAAAGTCACATCAAAGACACACTGTGACCATCAATATCTATATGTGCTAGGAGTGAACATTTAATACCTTTATGGAATTAAGGTCCATGTACTCTCTGTCCGGCCAACACTAATAAAGAGAAGATTAATATTCACAGTCAGAAAAAAAAACTTTGTGCATCTCCCATGATTACTGCTCAATGCTGCAGGTGGTCTGAATAAAAAAAAGTAGGTGCATAATTAAACATGATAAAAACCCTGTCTCATGCCATGCAGTACCCATTAATAATGCAATATCCTCTGTATTAATGCAATGTCTGTGCGAGATACATTAATACTAATTTGTTTAAGCTTATCAATCAACCGTACATCTGCATCCTGATCCATCAAGCATCACTGCACAGTCTGGAAAAATGATCACAGACTTGACTCAAATGATGCACACTCACTTTGTGGTGAAAATCAACAGCATAGCTGAGGAAAGCCGGGTGGTGGATGAGGTCGAAGCTCGTCCAGTAGTCTGGAACGTTGCTTTTGAGAAGCAGCTCCTTACTCAGCTGAATGTCGTCGCTGTGATGAAACATCCTGGAGTTCCACAGGCAGTTCACCATGACAACAACGTAGCGGTTGAACTCCTGAAAAGTCTGCCGGCTGATGTGGAAGGTCTGCTGAAGATCAAAGAAGTTTTGTCGTCATGTTTTCATTTGCAAACTGTTCACCAGGTTTAGTCAGGTGAGCGTGCCTGACACGTTCTCAGGAATTCAGAGCTCACAGGCTGAAATAAAATAAATGTTTTTAAATCCCCATCTGAGAGGAGATCACTTTTATCAGGTCTAAGCAAATGTGTGCAGATTCCTGCAAAGCTGGACAAAATAAAACTTCTACCATTCAAAATTAGACTCTATAAAACAAGCGAGCAGCAACTATAAGCCTTACCTATAAATGTATTAGTAAGTGGCTGACCAGTGTAAATCTTCCTATAGTCACACATTTCCCCATGAACCCACACACTCGTTCTTACCTCAGCCTGTTTCTCTTGAGTCTTAGCTGATATCAAGTTCACTTTGTACCTGACAAAAAAAAGAAACAGTCCCCTTTGATCATTAATCACTGCAAAAGTACCTTTTCTCTAAAATCTGTCAAGAAAACATGATACAATTATGATCCAATTTTCTTTTGTCATGTTTTTTTCTAGCACTTAGCTTCAGCTGAATTATTTCAGAACCCTAAAGTGTTCTCATTTAACCAGCAATATAAATGATTTGTGTTAGCCTGGAGTTAAAAATGATGTTTAAATTTCACACAGAAACAGCAAATGAAAAGCAGTAGAGAGCTAAACTGTCCTGCTTCTGAGCCTCTCATTATCATAAATCATGCATTAACATCAAAGTGCAATGACAAATTTTATTCCAGTTCTTTTTCTTCATTAAAGTATGCACCAGCATCCCACTTTAAGTGTTGCAAACGTATGCATGGAGACAAGCTTAACACAGGCTGTTAGAGAAACTAGGAGGCCCCCACCTGTGCATGATGTAGGCCAATCTGTCCACACTGATGGAGTCCGTGGCAAACAGGGCTGGGTAAAACACTCCGGGTGGAGGCATCACCACGAGGGGAAGGCCAAACTTCACATATGTGTCGCACACCTGAGTGTGAGAGGATTATGAAGTCACCCGCAGGTAGTGAGCATTGAAAAACCTGATACTCTAACATATATGTAGTGCAGCAGCAGAGGCTTTCTTCTCTGTATTCCAACAAAGTCGGTAATATAAAGTTGAGAAAAACTGTTTCATGCTAACAAATCATCCTTCTGTTATTACAGCAAGTACTCGGCTGGGAATAGGAGCTTATTCAGGCTTCAATCTATTTAAAATGTTACGAGACTTTGCCAAGAAACCAGCATAAACTACAAAGAGTCACTTTTTTTATATACATTTCATGATTTTATTAATTTTTGAAAACCTTAAAAAAGTCTTTTTGATATGGTTAACTTGTCTATGAATCCTGCTGCACCATGAGGTTGATACATCCAAATCAATGTAAAACTAAGTAAAAAGGATTTGTATAAGAGGGTCTTTCTATGACAGTTTCGGCCTTGGCTTATAAAAATCACAGACTAGGTTAACACTTACAGTCTCATAGAACTCCAGAGTGAAGCTGAGGAGTAGAGAGTGGCAGCCTTCGAGCTGCAGCCCCACAGAGGCCAAACGACCCACAAAGTGGACCAGCTCCATCACTGAATCCTTGAACCCGGACAGGGTTATGTTTCTGGGACAGAGAAAGTAGAGTTAAAAAAGCATCTTACAGCGGTCAACACGTGCATAGTTTAAAAGATCAGAGAGCATCTTTTATTTGAGGCATGATTCTAGTTTCAGGTAAGTCAAAGAAAAAACACCCAGCTACGGTTAATATTCAATACCACATAAAAAGGTCAAATACAGCATGGGACAATAGAAATCTATAACCAGTCTTTTTTTTTTGCCAGAACTGGAACAAATATCAGGGGTAGGAAATGAGGGTAAATAAAAATGGATTTCTGTACTTTCTGAAGCCATTATTGTGGACAAGCAGATTTATGATGAAGCTATGATATTCAACATAACCGACCGATTTCTCCCTTTCAGTTTGGAGCTTCAAAATCCTTCAGCAGACCACAAGCACTCATTTAGTCTTCAATCAAATTTCAGTTAAAGGATCTAACAAACCAAAAACTATAACTCTGACATAATAAAGCAAATTCACAAGGTGCTTCAGTGATGCATCCACTTCATCTTTTAGACATAAGCAAGGCATTTACACAGATGTGTGGCTGTTGAGACTGATGTCCAGGTCGTCTTCCAGCGCGTACACAGAGTGCCAGGTCAGCCACTTCAGCAGCATACTGTTTAAACACTCCATCAGTCCACACTGCAGATACACAGTAAAAAAGTACTGAGCACACAGTAATTCAGATGCAGCACTTTGTACAGGATTTACTCTATAATGAGTGCTTTATGAGCTAAAGACAAACATATTTAAGGTTTAAAGCAAGAGTAAAAGCAGCTCTACATTACGTATACCCCAGGAAGAAAATCCTACCTTGAAAAATAGTGAAGATGTGAAGAAAAGCTGTGTGAGGGGTTCAAACAGAAGCTGTCCAATTTCTGATCAGGAGACAAAAAGGTCACACTTTTATCTGCTCTACAGTTTTATAAAAACACCATTTCTAACGTCCAGCGCATCATTTCTTCAGTGGGAAAAAAACATTTCTGAGGAGAAGGTCATCAAACACGGTAATCTGTGGAGGCAGCACTCACGTGAGCTTGGGATGACGGGGATGTTGCTCAGAAGGCCGAAGATCTGCGGGCGGTGAAGCGAGCCGTCCCAGACGGTGAGGAATTTGTAGAGGAATGAATCAGAACTGGAAAAGCCCTCCTGGTCAGGAAAATGTGAGAAATTGGGGGCACCGTGTAATCAATACACAACTGTGGTTTTACTAATTAGAGCAAAGCATGTGTCAGCCAAGCATGGAGGAGGTAATGAGCGAGTGTGTGGCGCATAAGACACCGACGGTGTGTGCGATTAAAACCCACCTGGAGGAAGTGCTGGGCAGACAGCAACTGGTTCAGGAACTGTTGCTCTTCCTCTGAATACAGGGCGTCTCCCCCACAGAACAAAAACTCTGACCAAAAACATCATGAGGAAAAAAAAAAAGAGTTTATTTAAGAAATGCAAAAAAATCTGCTGGAAATTTTTGCTGCACATAGCAAGATCCCCTTAGTCTCATTTCTAGAAGCATCTCTTTAATATGTAGGCTTAAGTAATATATGATTCATCTCTAGGTCGGCTTTGCTGGCATCTGTTGTACAGACAGCAGATAAAACTGTAGCTTTGTACCACATCCTCCCACTTCTCCTTACCTTCGTGGAGAGTGCAGCCTAGCCAGAAATTGAGGCGTAGGATGGCAGACTCATCCTGCACACAATCCAGGTATTGCAGAGCCAGACTGGAACCCAGCAGAGAGCCCATCTGAGCAGGCAGCTAATGGAGGTAAAGTGTTGAAAAAGTTGAACACAAGTCTTTAACAATCACATTTCAGTTGGCAAAAACAAGCACAGAGATGCAATACAAGGCAAAGACATGTTGAGTAGCTATTCACAATGTCAATATTACAATAAAACGAAAGGAAATATTAATTCTGGTAATAGCAGCCCTGAGACGTTTCTTCCACCACATGGATCATTTATATTGTCTCAAACTGTGCATAAGCAGCTGCCTCTCAATATGGAGACTTCGTCAGTAATATAAATAAATTAGAATGAAAAGAAGACAGACTGTGAACAGACACAACTCAGCTCTTTAATAATTATAGAGCAACTGTCTCATTAAACCCAGAAAGCACCATTCTGCTTCTGACAGCGAGTGCAGGCAGTCAAAGGAATATCAATAATCGTTTGTCGATGACTCAAATGAAAGGTTTTATGACAGTGATAGATTGCACCCATGCATTTTTTTCCCCACCAGCATGTGGAAGAGTGCAGCTCACAGCCTTTAAACACATTTTGGGCCACTGGCCTCTAAAAGCACTTTGTGAGCAGTGAAAGAGGTGAATTTATGTTGCATGACACATAAAACTCTGATTGCCATTTAAAATGACTTCTATTATTTATCAGGTCACTGAATCTGCAGCGCAAACAGGCATTAATGGAAAATCCTCTCTAAAAGACCATTTGCTTTATAACTTTGTTCAGTGCTTTACTGAGACATAATCACATCTTTGGTCTTCTGCTTTCATTACTCATACAAGCGTGTTGGACGAGTGACCTGTCCAAGGTGTACCCTGACTCTCGCCCAATGATTGCTGGGATAGGCTCCAGCTGCCCGCGACCCTTCATTGGAATAATGCAAATAATGGTTGGATTGATAAATAACAAATAACAAGCATTCTCTGTATGAAGTAGGTTAATGCTCTAATAAAACAACTACAACTAAAGCCCACCTCTGCTGTGATTTCTCTGGGATTAAGTAATAAATGGATTTGCAGACCTACAGACAGGATTAGAACAGTAACACAGCACCACCCAGTGGTTGTAAAGCTATTTCACATCTCCAGTCAATTGGATCCAGAAATCAAAAATCAGGCTGCATATCGGCTAATACTCATTTTTGTTTGTTTTAAGTAGAAAGTTAAGCTATATGCTCATTTGAGCACAATAGTTGGGCTATTTCTTTTACTCCATTCCAGTTATTTTGAAGATTGTTCTTAAAAAAAAAGGTTAAAATTGGATAATAGTTGTAATTATTGTGGATGATTCTTAAGGTATCAGCAGATGTTTTTAAGCTGCTCAGGTCAGTCCGAGACTTGTTAAATGCAGCTTAAATTCTTAACACACAACAAGACAATTGAGGTTGTTAATTTATTTTTATGCAGCCATCAATGCCATTTCAGGGTCCTGAGAAGATGAATCAGATAGAAATGGCCTTTCAAGACTGATGAAAATGTCAAACTGATGATGAGAATAATGATTAAACTGATGACAAGAAGAAAAGCAGAACTTGTTGGTTTTACAATCCATCCATTCATGGTAAGTTTAAGCGTGCAAGTAACAGACTGTAAAACTGTAAGTACATATTTAACATTTCTTGTAGCATTATTAAATTAGCTTTATTATGCATTTTCATTGTTATGTGTAACCCTCTCCAGGTTGTGTTATAAACCACACCAACTGTCACTGCTCAGTGTAAGATAGAAGATTCTAGACACCGGGACGTTTTCAGTGCTAACATGTCACAGAGAAATTAGTTCTTCAGCTGTGTGGGAAAGCTACATTTGTTAAAATTCCTGAAGGAAACAACAGCTAGACAGCAATAAATGGTTGCTTTTGGGAGTCAGTCATAGTTTTGCACAAACATTTTTGTAACCAGTACTTTAATGGAGATTGCTGGATGAATACGGACCAGTATGATGGGGGATTTGATAGCAGGCTTTGCTGAAAGGATGGTCTGTTCCTACAGTAAAGCGCTGTGTTTCCAACCCTGAGCCATAAACTGTAAGTAAAACCAAATTAACTGAAAAACATTGTCAGTTTTGTTTTGATAGTGTATGAGCAACAGTCAAACTAAAGCAATTAATCCACAATTATTTTACCTGAATGCTAACGGTGGCTAACACATTTGTAATAAGTTAGCTATCAAAACAGCTGATGACTATAAATGATGCATTTTATTAAAACTATTCTAACATAGCTTAATTTTCCCAGGAGCACAAATGGCTCAAATATGATGTGAGCCCTGAGATGACACTGTCATGAAGTGGCGCTATATACATAAAGTTGAATTGAATTGTTATTAAGTTTTCCAACTTTGAGAGAAAAATAGAAATAAATAGTTACCATATGGGATAATAGTATTCACAGTTGCTGTAAGTTACTACATATTTGTCACTGGTCCCTAATATTTTTGGTTGTATTGTTTTTTAAACACAAATGATAAACAGATGCTGAACTGAGGAAGAAATTACCTCAATGCGATGTATATTTTCCAACAGCTGGGCGAAGGAGTGTATCTGCAACAGGGGGACAACCTTTCTGCCAGAGGTCTGATCAGTCTGAGCCTCTTTGTTGGTGATGGGACTCGGTGTTGGAAATTCCAGGCAGCAGCGTTTCTATGAAAGCAGATAAAATCCCATCACTCTGTGCATTCATGTTTAACCACAAAGCAGAACTGACTTGTGGAGGAAACCTACTGTACCTACACCCTGCAGGTAAATGCTACATCAATGGAGAGTTTTTGATTGACCAAATGTTGCAATGATAATGGCAGCAATTCATTTAAGTCTTGCACAATTTATATGGAAACAAAAAAAGGCCATTATCTGGCGACATACCCTTTTCCTTGACCTGGTTTGATCTCTGATTGTGAAGGGCAGACTTATGCTAGATGCAACCGGCACACCATTCCTCCTTTGGACCGCAGTCAGTGCAGATTTCCAGGGGGAAATATGGTTCTTAAACCCACTCTGTAAGAAAATTTGTAACATCTTAGTTCAATTTTATATTAGAGATTTTGATCATATGATGTTACAGCAGTATTAAATTCAATGTACAAACCCTCATCCGCGATGGAATGGAGAGCGTCACCAGTTCAGGGCAAAACACTTTATAAAGTGACAATAGGTGCAGGAGGAAAGGCTGTCTTCCCTGAGGAAAGAAATGTTACATAACGTCAGTTTTGACAGATATTTGCATTCCTAGTCTCGGCTTAAGTCTGAGATCATTTCATCGGTGCTGTTGCCAGTTCTGAAATAACCGTGTGTAAGCTGTTAATAATCAGGGTCGCATATCTGACGACAATTTCATTTTACCAGACTAATCATCCTTTTCAGCTCGGTAAACAAAACAAAAACAAGAAGAAAACCGTTTTTTTGTATTTTTCTGTGGATTACTGTAATGCCCCTTCCTCAGGTATCCGGCTTCTTTCATCTGCTGCTGCCACTTGATTCATTACCAGGACAAAGAGGTATGATCACATCGCCTCTGTGTGCTCTACTTTGCACTGGCTCCTGCGTTAAATTTATTATTGATTTCAAATCCAACAGCTCGCTTTCAAAGCCATAAATAGCTTTGCTCTCAAATAAATCTTAGACTTATTGACCTGGTTTGTGCCCTCGTGACCACTGAGAACTATGGATGGAGCTCTGGCGATTATTCCCAGGTTGCAGTTGATGAGAAAGATTGATAATACTTTTGATGTTAAGGAACTCACTCCCCTCTGCTTATATACATCTCTCTTTTTTTATCTCTTTTAACCAATTTTATCATATGCCATTTGGGCCCCACAGTCTTTTCACCCACCTTATCTGGTTTTAGGCTGTTATTAGGCTCTTTGAAACATTGTGAAGGAAAGTGCTATTTTTAAATAAAGTTGTAGTTTATAACTTATATGATTAACAGCGATACTCAATCAAGACCAGTGCATGTGTTTACATACAAAGCTTGTCTGCTTGTCAAGCAGCTTGACAAGCTTGTCTGAAAAAAGATAAACATTGAAAAAGTATAAAATAAAGACAAAAATAAATCCCAGTGATTTGTTTTAAAAAGCACAGTTTCAGATTAATTTAAAGGTGCTGATGTTTACCAGTTTAGACTGTAGCTCCAGCAGCTTCCTAACTCGAAAGACACGAACTAGAAAAAACACAAAAGGCTGTAGTTAATCTTGTTCACAAGTGACGACAAAACTAAAAGGAGAAGGCAAATGGAAAATACAAGTAAATAAAGGGATAGAATAAAAAAAATAAACAAGTGTGCCCTTCATTGAGAGAAAAAAAAGAACAAAAGGTGAAAAGGAACGAATGAAAAAAGAAAAAAGACACAGAGGACCATATAAGTCTGGTGGGAAAAGCCAGAGAAGGAAAATA
>JBAMHV010000007.1:14214180-14247900 GCA_037177535.1 Pseudomugil gertrudae | reverse complement strand
CCCGGATGGCCGAGCTTCTCACCCTATCTCTAAGGGAGACACCGGCCACCCTGCGGAGGAAGCTCATTTCGGCCGCCAGCAACATGCATACTCTCAAAATGTCTCTATTCACTGCAGGGAGATGTTTAAATAATAATTTTTTCAAAAAAGGATTACGTTAAAAAATAATGCTTCATTTACATTTACTGTGGCTTTTTTTCCCCACAAAGAAAAAAAATATCTCCTTTTACATCTTTGGCCAAATACACGTGTTCAACTCTGTTATTTTTGTTGCTTTATACATGACTGTCCCTTCACTGCACTTTGGAATCTGCAGTTTGTCTCCAAAGGCTCAAGGATCAGACACTATGGTGTGATTACTGTTACAGAAATAGCATCCTTTTTTCCTTAGGTGATGCAGTGTGTTGTATTCTACTGCTGGGGATCACATCCTCACACAGGTGGCAGGACACAAGCAGGGTTCACTCCCCCTGCCTCTGATCCTGACGTTCCTTCAGAGCCAGTATTGCTTTTCGGTACAGATCTATCAGGAGACAGGGTGATCTTTTTAAATGAAAACTGAGACGTCATCACGTCCACAGTGTTATTGTATTGGACTGGTGGATGGAAGAAGTGGATGAGGCTCACCAAAGGTTGCAGACAGATCCGCAGGTTGTGAGCGTGCTTCCGGCATTCCCTCTGTGTTGATCTTGTTTTTTCTTTTTACTTTCATAATCTTCTTCTTCCTCTTTTCTCCTTTAGCTAGACACGAGAGAAAACGTGGGTTAGGTTTTTATCTTTAAACAGTAAAAATGGCAGCCTGTAAATAAGTGATGACAACCTTTCAGTGGCGTCTCGTCATTGTCAGGGGATTCTGGCACACCCAGCGTCTCTTCCTTCACCTTTCTCTTGGGTTTTAGTTTGCCTTTCTTTGGAGGAATCAGGGCACTGTTGGCTTTATCTCTGTGACCAGAGTTGTCTTGCTCTCCTTCATTACCTTCCTCTTCCTCTTCCTGTTCAGGGGCTTCTTCATCTTCTTTTTCACCTCCCTTGACCTTAACTGTCTTCTTCTTCTGCTTTGTCCTCAGTTTCTTTTTCAGTGTGGCTTCCTATAAATAGATTTATGTGCAATTATTAATATACTGCTGTGGTTTTGTTGTTAAACAGAAGTACAATGAGTTTAATAACTGCATTTAATCGGATCATTTCAAAGGTAATCATTAAGTGATTGTCCTGTACGTTTTCGTAAAAACAGTGCTGAAGTTATTCGCTTTTAGCTTCTCAAATGTGAAATGTTGCCAGTTTTGTGATTATTCTGTGATTGTAAGCTGAATTTCTTTTAGCTTTACACAATATTTCAGGAAAAAAAGTTATAAGTTGTGCATCAGAGTTGGCATTTCTTGGCTGTTTGTGTTTCCCAAGCAGTCAAACAGTCGAAGGGATGAAGGAGGACACAGATTTTAAGATTAAAGATGAAACATTAACATGAGAATTAAAGAAATTTGGTGTTCATTAGAATAAAATATCAATGCAACGGCAGTTTTATATGTTAATACAAGAGATCTGTACACGTAGAAAAGGTCTTTTTGTTTTGTTGTGCTGTCAGATTATGAATTGTGCTTTACATATATGTGGTTTTTGGTTTCAGCTCTTTTACAATAACCTCATAAGACAGTAATATAATGCAGGTGTAAATCCAAAGTAAACGTCATTTGTTAGTAGTAGTAAAATCTTTCACAGAGCTGTGAACTGTGTTGCATTTTCCACAGTTATATTAAAAAAAGGCTGTTTTCTCTCACTTTCTGCAGTATGTTCCGGATGGGTTGCAGCTTTCCTTCACTCTTAGCCTTTTTCTCCTTCTCTTTGGGCCGATGGACCTGGCGAAGATCTGACTTGCTGGATCTCATTCTGAGGTGAGAGACACAATTATTCAGCCAAATCGGAATCACTGTCATCAAGTCTGTGCACACAAATAAGGAATTAAGCTCTGAAGATGAGATGAGCTAATCTGTGTTGTTATGTTGATGCTGTCTCATAAATCCTAACAATGTGAAAGTCTCTCTCACCGTTCCACTTTGGTTTTTCTGCGTCCTTTCTCAGTTTTGCCATTCCTCTCTCTTTCTCTTGGCTCCAGGGCCGTCCTGCTGTCCTTGGCAACACGCGCACAAAGCTCAGGATAATCCAAACAAACAGCACGCAGCAACCAACGAACACCTCGCAGAGTCTTTCTGTCCGACCAGCGCCGCAGGTCCATTAAGGCTGAGCAAGGCTCCTGATAAGAGAAGAAAACAATGCATTTACACTTTTGCTTTTGCTTATTTTGTTTTAGCATTGACACACATCTGATCATGTGTCAGTGAAGAGTTTTACTCATACTCACAATATGGCACAGAGAGCGGCTCTGGTTGACCAGCTTCTCCAGAGACAGAAGCTCAATCAGCTCACTTCCCACCAAAGCGTTCATTTTATCCTGTTTGTTTGCCAATCTGAAAGCAAATCCCAGTCTTATTAGCAGCATTGTTTCAGCAGTTTTGCTCATTGACCACCAGAGAGCAGCATTTGTACTTCATTCAATCTTACACAGCTTGTAAAATTCAGGATTTAAAAAAAGAAAAGGTGGGTGTCATTACACTAATATGGGTTTTCCCGCCACTCTCGGTTGTTTCAGCAGGTCTGCAAGAACCTCTCTGACTTCCTTCATCCGCTGCCGGTCACTGGAGTCCACCACAAAGATGATGCCGTGGGCCTCCCCGCAGAGCTCCCTCCAGCATCCACGAGACTCTGCAGATCCTCCAACATCCATCAACGTGACCAAGTAGTTTTCAACTCTCAACTCGTGTCTAATGCAACCGTACGTGGGACCTGCCTCAACACCATGAGGGGCTGGAGCGAGAAAACACAGGTGGATTGCTTTCTGGATTTCTGATTTGAATTATCAACTCATGGAGGTCACTAATGTATTACCTCTCAGCATCCCTCTGATGGAGGAGGTTTTTCCTGCTTTGTCAAGACCAACCACCAGAATGGTCACTTTCCTGCAGACAAACACACACGTCATGTTTGAACAGGAGACGTGACATGTTGTTTGAACTGTCTGCTGTAGGTTTTAACAGTAATAAGAAGATTTTATGGCATGTTCTGTGCTTATGTACACAGGGGAGCATTTTGATTTCAGAGAATAAACAGGATTTATGCAGGGAAATATCTTGCATTTAGGATGTTTTCATGTAATCATAAAAAGTATGGTTGAATTTGCTCTGGGTTTGTTCCATGTCCAGATAAATTTGGAGGAAAAGGAAAGAGGACATGGACAAACATTTGTGTTACAAGGCTGTTTCCATTATCCGAAAGACAAAAACTTTACACAAGATGAAGCTTCACATCGATTATGTACCAAATATCAACAAACACCATTATGTCCGATCAAGTTGAATCTTTCATACATCGGTTTTGTGCAACCAGAGCTGTTGTCAGAGAGATGCTGCAGAATACAGAGCAACATCCAACCTTTCTGTGCAGGTTAGGTTTATTTTTAAATGGTGGTTGAAGCAAAGTCCCAACACAGTTTGGATGGTTATAAAATGCCAAACTAAACAGAAAATTTACAATTTTGACTTTATAAAATAATGTTTTTATTATTTATATTTTAAAATCTTAGCGCAACATCTTACATCATAGCACCGATCAGTTAATTAAACCTTTGTGCAGGGATTATGGGGCTTTTTGGTGTAGTTTATTTGCTCTGATCTTGCAGTTTGAATAAGACACTGCATTTTTTTGTGATGATGTAACATTTAACCATTATCTTTTTAAAAACCTCATATCTGGAAGCTTAATCAGAAATTGTGTCTTAACCCGGTGTAGAGTTTTTGCTGTTTGAGCTTTATTATGAAGTTCACTCTGATTAAAAAATAAATAAACAAAAACATTATAATCTGTACCTTATTGGCTCCTGTATTTTGGAGACCCAGGTGCAGCAGTTGCTCATTAGGTTGAACATGTTGACTGGTTGTGAATAAGGTGTGCACAGTGGCCACCATCTTCTCTGGAACTGATACCTGCAGACAGATGGTAAACCTTCAATATGACTCAAACACACCGATACAGCTGGTTGGTTGAGTAACCGGGGAGGTCATAGCCAGGTTAAAGATGCTTTGAGCTTGTCTCCTGTGGGCTTTCCTTTGTGGCATGGGAACTATGTGTACTATACCTGACCCTTTAAATACACAAGGAGCAGAAGGTGTGTCTGAATAAGTCGGGTCTGCAGTGTGCTAAAAACGCTCTGGCAAATCTAACGGTCATTTGAGCAGTGCATCTGTTCAGGCGGAGTAATCTGCTAAAGCCAGTTTGGAACGGCCCACTTCTACAGAGTTGTTAACAAGCTGACCCATATTTGTTTTGCTTCTTGCTTTTAATGAGTTATTTAGATACAAACTAATTACATATTGTCCACAATATCTAATCTAAAAGTTATTTAACATTATGAATAATGTCTGTAAATATTCATGTCAGTGTAGAAAAAATGGTGAAGCTCAAAACGATATTTTAAAAATGTATTTTAGTTTTTTCTTTTTTATAATATGCTTCAAAATGCAAGATAAAGAGTCGACATGTAAATACATGTTTACTTATTTGAATAATATCAAAAGCATAAATATATATATTAAAAAAACATAATTCAGCTCAAGGTTGACAGATAACATTGGAAAGCTATTTATATCTTTTTTAACATCCTTATATCATTTATAAAAATCCATCAATAAAAGCTTTTTAAAAACTTATTGTAAACAATAAACCTACATCACACCAGCACACAACTAATCAATAAAGGAAATCAATCTTTTTGGTAATTATCTCATCAGGACAACGTGATGGAGTGAGGTCACACTGACACTGAGAAAGCAACAAATATGTGAAAAGCAGTAAATCTGTTCATAAAACAAAGTGTTTCCTTGTTTGGATTCATTATGACCAGCGACCGTAAAGACAAAACTGCACGTAAAAAGCACAAATACAAATATTCATCCAGTTATTGGTAAAATACTCACAGAAGCAGGTCTATATCCATGCATTTGTTTGGGTGCTCAACTCTTCTAACATCTTCTAACATCTTCTGCAAACCTAATCAGGATCAAACTAAGTCTGTGGTCACCCCATGTGGGAGGTGCAACCTGGTAAATGTTATATTACCATGACCAATCCCAGAGCTCTCAGAACTAGCTGCTCCGCTGATTGGACACTGCAAGCCCTTCTCTTAACTGGACCAAATAAAGATGCTCAAATCCGTCCTGAAGAACTAAATGTGTCATGTGGTGTGATGTGTGACGTGATCTCCTTTTCTCTGTGAAGTCAGAAAGCGTGAGCGTTTCTGCAGATTTAAGCTGTGAAGCTTTAGACATCCCTGGATTGTGGGATGAAACTGGACATGTTAAGCTAATATACTAAACACTGTGTGATTAGATAAGCCAGAATAATGAAAACAGAGGTGTGTTTGTGTATTTACAGATATGCAAGTGTCATCTGTAATGGACAGACAACCCAGGGTGTGTCTTGCCTCTTCTTAGCTAACTGCTGGAATAGGCTCCAGCTTTCCTTTAACCCTGAATTGGACTAAGTGGTATAGAAAATGAATGAGGCAAAAACATCCACCTAGAAGGGGAAAGTGCAACTGACCACATGGACAAAGAAAAAGGCATCTGAAGCAATAAGTCATGGTCAAAATAATTAAGAAATATTGAAAGCCAGATTAAAATGAGACTTTCAGTCTAAAAGCACCTGTTCTACTGGTGAAACATGTCCGTGGTAGCATCATGTTCTGAGGAGGTTTGGTTTACAGCTGAACTAGTTAATAGGACAAATGGGTGGAATAATAAAGGGCATGGCTTGGTGTTTGCCCAGAACAGGAACCCTAAACACGCATCAAAGCTGGATTTAATGAAGCTTTTAGAATTGCCTTCCCATATCTCGACATCAATCCTGATTTAAAATAAGTCTAATCTGCTTGTTTTGCTTTAATATGCACAAAGTGTTTTTATCATGCATTTTAGCTCTGGCAGGAAAAGTGTTTAATAAATAAAGTTTGATTTGATTATTTTGCAGCTGTTTTATTTAAAGAAAGAAATTTCACAAAGTAAAAAGAGTTTTAGTTTTTCATGCCATTTTGTTGTAAATCAGGTAATAGGTTCAAATTTTTAATTTCCCTCTGGAAAATAAAACCATGAAACGCCTCAGTTCCTCTGTTTGAGCTGTCGTTCATATCAGCATTAAAAAAGGATGAACTCAACATATTGTGTTACATAACTCGATTAATACAATAATTGAGTTGTCCAGGAGCTCTTGTATTTGATATCAGCCACTAGGTGGCCTCATATTCACAGTGTACTTCAGAGACTACAAGAGGCAGTCTCTGGCAAAAAAAAATCTGTGTTGTTTTGGCTCATAGATCTGTGCTGGATTTATGTACAAAATTAGCAAAAATGGACCAAATGACAATAAATTTAATTTTGAAGGAGGAAATTTAGCTAAATAAAGAGTACATTTAAGAAGCAGAACCTTCGTAGCCTTGATGCAGTTGGCAAATCAATGATTAGCAACATCTTTTAGGGATTTGGAGCAGTGGTCTCACTGCAGGTTTTATCTCATTATGTCATTAAACCCACATCCAATCAGGCTCTGCCTTGCTCTTCTGAGTAAACTCATCCCAGACACTGACCACAACCCTGCGTCAGCTGACAGTGACACACACACACACACACACAAACCCATGAGCAAAACAAGCAGCAGTTGATTACCACACCCCCACAACTCCTGTTCACCACACTGCTCATACATTTCAGGCACCCCAACTGCTGACACTGCTGTCTCTGTTACTGTTAAAGGCGTACTACGCAGCACCACCACAATATATTTGGAAAATATTTATCCTGTTTTGTGGAAAGATGAGAAAATGAAAACGGTTCATGTCTGCATGATAAGGTTAATCATACAGACAGTTAACACAACCTGAAGACTCAAAATCTCATGCACAAATCTCATTTCACACACATTTTAATGAGTTAAACAAGCCCACTGAATGCAGCAGCTCCATGCTTATTTCACATAAGAAATCACATAAACAAAGGGAAGCTGTGTGTTTTATTTCAGGTACCTGTAAAGAATTTGAAACAGACTAGCAGTGTAGTCTTTCACTGACCTGATTGGCTGGTTATACAGTGAGTAGCATAGGGGCATATCTGGTGCTACTAATGAGCTTTCTGTCTTGCATTTCTCCCTGGTTCCACAAACACACTGCCTACAGTCTGCATTCACTGAGCCACACCACTCTTTCACCCAGCACATGCATTAGTAATAACCAGTCTTCATACAATCTGCTGAAACCCTGCATATAGCCAATAACTGACTTTAGACGATATCTGATAAGGCAGGATGGAGCCTCCATGTTTAGGTTAAGCTTTATTGAAAGTGTTGGTAGCAAAATGTACCCACAACAACTCCTTTTGTTGTCTTAGTTAAAGAGGAACTTAGAATTTAAAATGAGAGTTTGTTTTAATTCAGTTATGATGGGACAGTGTTGGTAGGGGAGACTTATCAATGAACTGTCCATTTTGGAAACAGCTCGCATATGAGCATATGCTGTAAACAGATACATATACAACAAATAAACTGCGGTTTGAAGTGAACATGAGGGCAGCGTGGAGTTTTAAACAGTCCTCTGTTATCTGCACCTGTTTACCGTCCTCTCAGCTGAGGGGTCGTTACAACAAGGCCAGACCCACCCTGCTGCTTGAAACTAAAAATGGAGGTGCAGAGAAACTGATCCCATTGTGCTTGCTCTCCACAGCACAGAAAGGACAGAAATATAGTTGTGGTGTAGTTTTGACAGTATTTTTTTTTAAATTAGAAGCATTTAGTTTGAGTACAGAAAGCATGAAAATTGTCCTTTTTGATGATCTTTAGATCAGCTATGACCTCTACTTCTACTGTAGTATTACATTTGGTAGCATTAGTTACAGTGGCGTTTGCAACGTGATGCATAGAAGCTAAAAAAAAAGCATCATATTAAGATACCTCAGTTCGCTTTTTATTCATTTTCTTTCTCTAGAGTTGTAAAAGGATCTTGATCCAAAGAAGTTTTATTTCTCTATCAGATTTGTTGATGCTAAGTTTGTGTGGTATTTATAATATCTCAACCTTTTCCCTCCTGTTTTATTTTTCCTATTGCTTCCATTTTGTCAGCTATTAAGACCCGATTCTGCTTACCATGTGGTGATAAGCTAATACTTCATTGGAGATCACCTTACTGGTGCAAAAGTAAGTACTTCATGTCTGTTAAACTGTTATCTTTAGCATCATCTTCATAGACAAACAGAAGGAATGGAGCAAATTCATATAGCATATAGCGTTTTGAGTCTATAAATAAATAACATTTATAAGCCTAGTTCACTTTTTTCATACTGACCTTCACATGAAAAGGGAAGATTATCTTTTTTTGTTATACTCTAAAGCTGTATTACAACTTTTGGTGGAAATTAATGTTGTGACGTTATATAAACTTATCAAAAGAAAATCATTGTGCATGCTTGTTATTAAGGTAATTCAACAACTCACTCATGCAATTCAACAACTTTTTTTTAAACAAGCAGTGTAATTTCTATAAATAAAAGGGTTGTGTGCACAGATGGGAACCCAGTTAGGACTTTATTTCCACAAAGAAGTTTTTTTGGTGCACTATGCTAGTCCACTTGAGATACTAAGACAGTTATTTAAAGGACTAGTTGTTTTAATTCCCAGAAACAGCAATGGCCAGGAATGTGATGTGTGTGGGCAAACAGTGAATGACTGTGGCAACACCACAATATCTAAATATCTAAGACTCAGCCACTGAGTATGATAAAGTTATGATGAGACAATCCAAAGAGGAGGACAAGAGGTGAGGTCAAAGGATCAAATAGCACCATAAATATCTATGATAATAAATAAATGATTCCCTGTTTTTTTTCTTTTTTAAAGGAACATTTCTACCACAGCTGACAGGAATGATCTCCAGTACTTTTCCGTCTTGCATTGAAATTGATGAAGCCTCACACTTCACATAGTGCTGTCTCTTCACTGTGTTGTGCAGCCAAACCAAGCCAACTTTATTTATAAAGCTCTTTTAAAACAGGAAGTACTGACCAAAGAGCTAAACAATAAGTCTAGATAAAACATTTAAAAGACATCAAATGTATTGAAGGACAGAATAAAACAATGTAAACAATAGCAAAACTAATGATAAAAACAAAAAAAACTAACATATAAATAAAAATAATTATAATATTATAACAATAAAATCATATTGAGTCAAAGACTAAAGAAAACAAATGGGTTTTAAGCAGAGCGGGGGTGGCGAAACTTGGCCCTCATCCTGAAAGTTTTCCATGTCTCCATGTTCCAACACACCAGACTCAAATGAATGAATTGCTGTGCAGATTTTAACAAGATTTTGGATCCATTTGTTTTGAATCAGGTGTGCTGGACCAGGGATACATGGAGACCCTGCAGGATTCCAGCCCTTGAGGAACAGGTTTCCCCATCACAGAAGTAGAAACCTAAAAATAGATATTGAGGAGGTCTAACTAACATGCGGCAGCAAGAAGTTCTACAACCTCTGAGCTTATGTTGTGTTCTTGACACACTGAAGAGCAGTTTGAGTGACCGGGAAGGGGAGTGAACATGAGACAGCTCAGAGTGGTGAGGCTGTCCCACAACACGCTCCCAGGGCAACTTTTCATCACCCTGAACCCACTGTCGTACAAATGTCAAGTCATCGCTGTTCTCCTGCTGTGAGGCCCAATCAGCAGCATGAGCTCCAGCGAACAGTGTACCTGTTTCACCACAGGGTACTCCCTGCAACTGTAAGATACTGTGTCGGACCCCACGCCACCCAGACCGGGGCAGTCCCTGCGGCACCAACCCCAGACCAAGAAGGCAGCACCCCCAGTGTGAAGGAACCCCATTAGATGAACACTGGAGTTTAAACATGATAAAATACCCTAAAGATACAATATGAGCAAAAAATAATAAAATGCATATACAGAAATTCATAAAATATAATTAAAAGTATACGTATATATGAATAAGGAAAAATAAATGATTGAATAAATAAATAAATAAATGAAGTTGAATAAAATAATTAAATAAAATACCAAATAAGATTAATTCAGTTTGAATCCAAGTTAAAAAGGTGGGTCTTGAGGCTCTTTTTAAAAACATCAATAGTCTCTGCAGCCCTCAGGTTCTCTGGTTGGTCCACAGTCAAGGGCCGTAACAATGGAAGGAAGTCTTACCGTATGTTTTAGTTTTTACTTTGGGAACAGATAAAAGGCCAGTACCAGAGGACCTCAGGGTCCGCGAGGGCTCATTACTAAAAAAGTAGGTCTGATAACTATGAAGGCCCAAGACAATAAATACATTTATAAATAACTAAAAGAACCTTAAAATCAATCCTGAAACGCTCACAGGGAGCCAATGTAGCGATTTTAAAACTGGTGTATGTGTTCCCGCCCTCTGGCTCCTGTCAGGACTTGTGCTGCCAAGTTCTGTAGTAACTGTAAGCTTGAGACAGACTTCTGAGAAGACCAAAGAGCAGGGCATTACAATAATCTAATCTACTAAATATGAAATCATGCATCAACACCTCCATGCTGGCAAGAGAGAGAAATGCACCAACTCTGGCGATGTTTTTTTAAATGATAAAATCCTGTTTTTATAAAAAAAAATTAAAAAAATGTGAAGAATAAAATTCAGCTCAGAGTTAAAAAGAACACCCTGGTTTCTCACACACTGAGAAGGATTTAAACTCTGCAGTTTGTGTGAAATGATCTCTCTCTTATCTTCAGGACCAATAATTACAACTTTAATCTTGTTCTGGTTGAGCTGTAAGAAGTTCTCTGCCATCCATGACTTTATATCTAAAATACATTTTAAAAGAACATCAACTGGCTCTAAGTCATCAGGAGACACGGCAATGTAAAGCTGCGTATCATCAGCATAGCTGTGAAAATTAACGCTGTGTCTCCTGATGACATCCCCAAGAGGCAACATATATAGTTAAAAAAGTATAGGGCCAAAGATTAAACCTTGAGGAACCCCACACTGAATTTTATGCATTCTCAAGAAGCATGTATCCAAACTTACAAAAAATTGTTGATCGAAACATAACAATGCAGGCTCATGGAGACTTGAGGCGCAGCCATAAAACAGTGCACTCTTTCTTAGTTTGGGGAATAAAAAATAGATACATTTTGGATGGTGCACAATACAGAAGTGAACGATTGTAGCCTCTTCAGTCAGCCTAACATCTGGCCCTCCAGCTCTCTAAAAGATGTTGGTTACTGAAGTGAGGTGTTGTCTGTTCTTATGATGAGAGGCATGTCACACAGACAGTATGTGAAGTGCTGAGCACCAGAACAACTGCCAGTAGCTCACATCCTGTCACACAAGTTCCTCTCACTCTCATTGAAGGTGCGACTGAAAGCCACCACACGTTTGCCTTTGGATCCACCTGCACGAGCACTGCTCCCATACCAACGTCACTGGTATCGCTGAACATCAATGCAGCATCTAGAGGACTTAGGAAATTCTCGAAAAACTGCCTCAGGGTAGAGAATGTTGTTTGGCTGCCTGTGATGGCAATTCTAAAAAAACAATATAGGAACATACCATAGAGGAAAACCCCCTAACAGACCTCTGGTCATAAAAAGCCAGCCCCAAGAAACTGCTGAGCTGCCTTCATTTGGCAGGGACTGGCCAGTCTTTGGTTGCCTGGATTTTGTAATGATGCCTTCACCAGTCACTTTTGTTTTGTTGAAGGTTCGTACTGTCTTCTTTTTAAACTTATTTTTTACAGTTCTTTTTGTAAGACAGAAAGTTTTTTTTTGTGTGAAGTCATATACAAAATACCATGTTTATCATGTAACAAAACGTATATAGATGAAGCAGGAAGAGCATTTGGAACACAAAAAGGAGGACATCAACAAGAATGTGAAAAACAAATCTCTACTAGGCAAACAAGAGCAATAAAAGCACAAGCAGAACAGGAAAATTTAAAATCAGCCATATCCGATCACTGTAAAAGAGAAAACCACATAATGGACTGGAAAAGTGCCAGGGTCATCCGTGCTGAAAGCAATAAGTACCACCGCTGGATCAGAGAGGCCATGGAGATAAGAAAGTGGACACCAAAGACCATGAACCGGGATGAAGGCACCTACTCTCTGTCGCACATCTGGGATGCAGTCCTGGAGAAGGCTTCAGACAGCAGGGGGCATAAACGCTCCCGGCTGTTTGAAGCAAACACCTGAACAGCCTATAAGACACGTCACAATAACATCATGTGACACTTCTGAGGAAGACCACAGGAAGTGGTCGAAACATGTAAAGCAGGTAAACAAAAAAAAACTTTCTGTCTTACAAAAAGAACCGTAAAAAATAAGTCACTTTTGTTGCCAAGAAATTCAACCTCCCTTAAGTAACTGTAATCTTCAATCCAGCATCAGCAGTCATCTCCAGCACCACCCTCAAGGAGACCAGTGCAACCAATAAGGACTCTCAGTGGACCAGGACATTATCCAAAAACACCAAGCATTCCCATCAGGAAAAGATTGCCTGAACATTGCCTATAAGCTTCTGAAATGTTTCTGGTGCACAGTCTAACCTTGAACTCCCCCAATGACCTCTGCCAGTGCTGAAGGCAGTCTTTGGTTTTTATTCAGTGGTGAGGGGGACCTCAAAAATGTCCTGAAAGTCCACAGTTCATTTCATTGTTGGTCATTCAGAATAGAAGTTACTTTCCCATATGGTCCAGACAGCTTCTGTGCACTTGTCTGGGATGGCAATCTGCAGTTTTTGGGTTGGGCCTCCAATGTATATTGCAGGTGCTACTGGAAGGGGAAACTAAATTGTGTTCTCCTCTAGGCTGACCGTGTCAGCATTTGCGGTTGTGTAGTATGTGGGAATGACAAATGGGATGGAAGATCGAGCAAACTGTATGTGCCCCCAGGTCCTCATAAACATGGGACATGGTGCCAGTTGATGATGATGCTGGAGAGACTGTGGGCTGAACAGAGACAGGCTACTGGTGTCCGATTCTAGTGCTTTCAGGAATGTCTAATACCTGGCTGGCTCTTATTATACAAGTTCTGCAGTCATATTTGTGAGACCAGTTTTGGAACCATCCATACATCCATTTTCTTAACCCCTTGTCCAATTCAGGGTTACAGGTAGCTGGAGCCTATCCCAGCAGCATTCCGGGTGAGAGGCAGGGTACACCCTAGACAGGTCGCTAGTTCATTGCAGGGCCAATACAGAGACAGACAACCACACACACTCACTCACATTCACTGAGAATTTAGAATAACCAATTAACTTAACATGCATGTCTTTGGATGGTAGGAGGAAGACAGAGTACCTGGAGAGAACCCACGCTAACATGGAGAGAACATGCAAACTCCACACAGAAAGGCCACTGTTCGGACCTCCCCCAGGCGAGGCTCAAAACAGCAACCTTTTTGCTGTGAGGTCACAGTGCCAACCAACTGTGTGCACCATGCAGCCCCAGTTTTGGAACCAACACTGGTAAAACTGAGATGAGTTACTGGTCCAATGCTGGTGGGGGACTATTTCTTTCTGCATGGGCTGTATAACAGTGAGATTCCTAACCTAGGTTGCGGATATGAAAGATGCCCTCCTTGGCTTGGACCTCTGGCAACTTACATCTCCAACAGCAGCGTAATCTTCCAGGTATTAATTTGAACACAAAAACAAAGTTGCTGTCTCAGCCACAGCTTATACTAGTAGTTCCAGCATTTCTCTTTTTCCCCACAAGTCATTCCCCTTCCACATCTGCAGAACAGTCAAACCTCATGGCAATACAAGCATGATCAAAACACCAAAGCATTGGAACTTTTATGTATCCCACATGAGACTTGACTTCCTAATCAAATCGTAAGCAACATATTTGCTTAGCTCTGTGTATCAGCTTCACACCTCGTTTTATTTACAGTTTGCTTCACACATTATTGCACTTTAACAATGACTTCTATATCTGATACTATCCAAGAAGCATTCTTCATACTATTAAGTGCGTGTATTTGAAAACAAACTGTATGTGGCATAAAGTTTAAACTGTCTGCAGTTGCTTATGTTTTTTGTTTGTTTATTTTAGCTGATTTTATTTTATTTTTTAAATTTCTTTATTTAAATCTTTCATAATACAATCATAAAACTATAACCTTGTAAATTAACATGGCATCTTAAAACAAGGGTAATATGTATAAAAATTATGACATTAAATACATATTGTTTAAGCTGATTTTATTCGTATGGCATTTTGAAAACCTGACGTCACTTCCGGTCTGGCTCTGCTTTCCTCTTCGACTTGACGCAGCTGTTGAATCAACATTGAAAACACGACACGGCTGACTGCACTAGCCTGTATGCTGACTGTGAAACTCACACACACTGTTATGCCTCTCTGCGTGTTTGTAGTCTGAGAAACAACGAGCTCATTGATGCCGCAGACCCAGTGTGGACGATGGCCGCCTGTGAGGACTACAAGCGGAATCGATTGTGTTGAAACGCTGAACTTTGCCGACCTGAACGCTGACAGTGCAGAGATCAGTGATTCCTTCTGCACAGAGTTGTCCACGCTGGACGCTAAAGCCATATATTACCACGGTAAATCAACTTTTTAAGGGACCGTGTGTCCACAGAGTAGCGGTGGAGTGAGGTTGACCCGCAATGATCAACTTGGTGGAAAGTTGGGAAAGACGGCGCATTAAATAAACATTTTTTAGATGCATGGTCTCTTCTGCGCTTTCTAGTCGCATAAAAATTAACAATATCACCATGTGCGAAATGGCTGTGGAGGAAGAGGAGGACAGGGAGATCACAGAGATGGAGCCCTCCACCGTGGTGGTGGTAAACCAAAGCCGGGTCCATCCTCCTTTCGGCGTGGTGCTGGCCACCCTCCTCTACTGCACAGAGTTTGTGATCGCCGCCGTGCTGAGCAGCATGTACAGCAAAACCAAGGATGCCATCTGGATGGGCTTCACCATCACCTTCATGCTGCTGCCCGCTGTGCTCATCCAGTTTACCCTGATGTTCATCCACAGAGATCTGCGTCGGGACCGGCCTTTTGTTTTGTTTCTACACCTGCTGCTACTCGGTCCCGTCATCCGGTAGGTGAAGTAGGGAAAAACTTTTTAAAGTACACTTTTACACGTTTGTTTGTTTGTTGATTAACATATTTGTTGGAAATCTGGACACATGGAGAGCAATGAGTACCAGAGTTGCTGAATGTCTGGACACACCTACAAAATAAAAATGAAGGTGTGGCCGAACTTTAGACTGACACAGAAAATAAGTGGTATAAATGACAGGAAAATACACAATACAACCTAAAATAAACCAGCATCAAGGAGGCTGAAGATTGGGTGAAATTGCTATCAAATATGAAGCAAGCTGAGATGCTAAAATGTAACTTTTCTCCTTAAAATATGTCTGTAATGACAGAAAATCATGATAAATACAACAGGCAACAAGAAATACACACCGACTAAAAGGCATTGCAATGTTACCTTGATGAGGGAAATGATAAATACCAACAACTGTAAATAAATTTGTTTTAAAACAGTGACCAAAGTGTGAAACTGAACAAATATAAGAAGACCACAAGTGATTCAAAACACCTGCACGATGCAAAGATGGAGACAACCACCACAAATTGCATCTGTATGGATTGCGGTTGCTTGGTTTGCCTGTCTTTCAGCTCGGATGGCTTCATAATATAGTGAGCAAGGTTTTCTTGTGTCTGCAGAGGCCCTTTGTTTAGATTAGGTATATTTATATCTATAAAAAAACAAATGTCTGTTTTAAAATTGTGCCTTTTATAGATTTTGAATGTTTGTGTTACTGATATCCGTGTGTGTGTGTGTGTGTAGCAACACGGTTCTTTGGACAGAAACTGACAGTCATTATTTGTTGTCATGCAGCTATGTCTTAATGATTTGAGTGAAGCTGCTAATATGACTCAATGAGCTAATCGGCAGAAAAGTTTTGGACATAAATTTATTATCCTTTCTAATAAAAATTGGTTAAACTTGAAGTGGCATGTGTTTTCATCCTGTTCCGATTTCAGACCTTGAAGATGCAATTAACTCCACGTGAACGTTCAGCTTCCAGTTTCCATTAACAGCTTGTCGGTGAATGATGAGCAAATGTCTGCAGAGTGCATTAAAGCCATGCAGTGACCTTTTAGAGCAGACAGGATAACGTAGTTTAAAGTTGATTGGTACATCATTATCATAAATTTGTTTTTATCAGTTTTTTCTCTTCGGGATCATAACAAGCAGGATGTATGACCAAGAATAACAAACTCCCACATCATCAAACATGCTAAGCAAACCACAAAGGCTCCCCTGTCTGTGTTTAACTTAAAGTCTCCTTAACATTGTGGACGGGTCGGGTACCGCTGCTGTATAGATTCTGAAGCTGCTCTGCAGAGCTGGCAACTGACCCAGTAACACATCCCTCATGCTTATGACTGGTATGACCTTATTTTGGGACAACAGCACACACAAGCAGCCGGACAGCTGAGTGGATCAGTGGGGAGGGCCAAGGAGGGTTGAAGATCTTTCCAAAAGGGATTTTTGTGAGTTATAGAACTGTCCGGAAAGCAGCTTACCAGTAAATGACGAAAGCGAAACAACACTTTACAACCCTGGTTATCTCAGGTTACAGAGGCATTCTGTTAAGTGTTGCCAGTTCAGAGAAGCCTGGTTAAAAACACGGTGACTCACGAGGGAAGACGGGTGGAGGCTTTATTCTGCTCCATTTTGCCTTCTGAACTTTGAGTTATAAACCGTGAATTTATAGCGCCGTGAGAGTTATTTAAAGAGTGTGTTGCTGCTTTTTTTCGTCTTACACAAGGCAAAGATCTCAACCTTGTCATCAGGTGCAGTTCTGCTGCCATAAAGAATATTAAGCAGGGAAAAAATGTGCCCATAAGACTGGTTTAAGTTTTGGTTCCGCTTTCAGAGCAAACAATGTAACATTGTCTTATAAAGAATCTTATAAATGCACATTATATATAAATGGCAACACATTTATCAGAGTCTATGCTTTGTAATTACATTTGGAGAAAAGGAAATGACCATGAATGCTGCACGAGCACGTTTGATAGGAGCCTGTTTGTTTTGTGATCCTGAAAACAAGATAAGAGTAGAACGAGCTTTACTCATTGCAGTGGATGGACCATATAAGTCAGGTAAAAAATATTGCATGCAGTATGTACTTGCATGCACATTTAGAGTGGCCACTGTAAGGAGACCAAGGTTGTGTCAGAATTATTTATTAACACATTGGAGATAAAGCTGCATGCAGGAGACGGACCATCTGCAGCTCTACTCACTAAATTAAGTAACGGCCTGCTTATACACTGCCTGCCCCCCCAGTTGGACTGCACTGGGATACCATTGTTTTGATAAACTTCCACAATGTTAAAAACATTTCTTTTAATCCAGTTTGGTAATATTTTTTTTACCAAGGTCCTGTATTGATGATGGGAGAGTCCGTCCACTTCTCCGGTGCTTTGTGAAAAATCTCCATCACAGATCTGGCAAATGTGTGTGTGGATAAAAAATGTTTCACGTTCCCTGAATCACTTATTTTGAGCCCGATGAATCCTGGTATTGCCCTGATGGAATAATACCAGTGCCATCAGGCAAGATGGAGTACGCTGGTCATTCAGTAAAGTCATCTGGCCTCATTCTGTGGACACAATATTACTGAACCAAGAGCTGACTACATGCAACAATCCTAGTTCATAGACTGCCCCCACAGTCTTGTACAGCAGTAGGCATGATAACGTACACCCATCACTCTGGAACAGGGTAAATCTGGACTCATCAGATCACATGACCTTCCATTGCTCCCGTGTCCAATGTTTTTTCTAGTTAGCCTCACTGATTCGTGACTTTCTGTTCAGTCCCAGTCCCTTGATTTCCCTTTGCATGTGGAAATGCTCTGACTTTCACTATTAAACACAGCCCGGAGTTCTACTGTTGTTTTTCTTTGATTGGATTTCACCAAAAGTTTAAGTGCGGTTTAAGTCCTTTCTCCTGAATCATGATCATTCAGGTTTTTTTCTGGCCACATTTCTTCCTAGAAAATGTTCCCCACTACCTTCCTGTTTTTACTGGTGACAGCTCGTAGCCTAGTTTTAGTAGTTCCTGCCATCTCCTTAGATGTTTCTCTGCTCAGTGCATGGCAATAACTCTTCTTAAACAGGCTTTTCCACAACCAAAACATGTCTTTGTCACAGTTGTTCAAGACAAAAAGCTACTTATTGTATTAATCCAAGTTAAATAACATGTAAAACAATGCAGTTATTATTCTATAGAAGGATTATCTGTATTTTCTTAGTTAAATCCAGTGACTATGTAAAGATTTTTCGACCAGGCAGTGTGGTTTCTGTGTATGGGGAAGTATTAATGTTTGTGACATACCCGAAACTTGCAGCGTAGCAGCCGTAAATAGATGGTCAGTTTTGTGAAAAAGAGGTGGAAATTGTTGTGACTGGAGGTTAGGTTTTGAGAAATGACCTAAAGTGTCATTTGGTGTCATTTGAGATCAACACAAAGTTATTGTGACCAACAATGTGATGGGAAGCCACTTCCTCTATTCGTTAGTGTGTCTGGCACTGATGTGAATTGTGGACTTTGCCCTTTTACGGTCAGTGGATCTCAGTCCAGCTAAGATTATTTTGGACTTCAATGTTAAACAGCACTTTCCATCACAATCATCAGCTGAGAGATGGTGTTTGACAGATTTCTACAGGGTTATAGATGCAGTTCAGAGCGTTGCAGTTGCAGAGGAAGGCCAAAAACTGAACCTCAATTCCAATAAAGTTAAGACGTGTGTAAAATAAAATGATTTACACATCTCCTATAACCCATATACAGTTGAATACATTACAAATATAAGATATTTCATGTTCAAACTGATTAAAATTGCTTGCAGCTTGTTTAAAAAAACAGGAAAATGTTTCCACTGTGTTGCATCATCTTTCCTTTTAACAACATTAATACGTGTTTGGGAACTGAAGACATTAATTGTTGAAGCTTTGTAAGTGGAATTCCTTCTTGCTCTCGCTTGATGTACAACTGCAGTTGATCAATAGTTGTTCCTTGTGGGGTCTGTGTAGTTTTTTGTGCATCATAATGCACTGTACATTTTCAAAGGGAGACGGGTCTGGACTGCAGGCAGTTGCATTCAACAGAAAGTAGGTTGAAAGCAATTAGCATATCATAGTATTGTGTTTATTTACATCTTAAAACATCCCAGTTTCATTGCATATTGGGGTTGTGGGGTTTTCTGGTGTCGCCAAAGCCATGCTTGTTTTGGTGTGCTCGTGAAAACTTAAAGGATCTTGTCTGTTTCAGGGCAAACCCACGTAGACACAACCAGGTTTAAACAATGTTAAGACGGACTTTAACGCAGCTCTAATCCTCCGTTTCCATGTGCAGCTTGCACACATTAAACAGAAGCATAAATATGTAAAAACTCTGCCAAAGAAAGTGAGCTCTTTAAAGCAAAAGCAGGTGCATTTGTCAGCTGGACTCATCTGTTTTCACTCCATCCTGCTCTTCTTTTTTATGCCACTGTTTTAAAACATTAAGCGTGAAAATATCTTTTGCTCTGACATATCATTACACATGTTCAACAACATCAATTAACCACATTTTTAAGTTCACAGACTTATCATGCATCCTTGTAACATGGCAGTGAGATGTTAGTACTGTACCGCTTGGTTCTGTCTGTGGTCTAAACAAATCACTCTTGAATCAGATGGGAGGCTTCCTGTGTGACTGAGGGATGGCGTAACTGCTGAGCTTGTGGTTAAACAGACACACACACAAACCATATCTGCTATCAAATGAGGAATTTAAGCTCACGATGTTGACAGATAACATACAGATGTTCCCATCTAGCATCCTGCTTGAATCTGTTTCAGACAGTGTGGCCCTATCCTCTCACAGAAACCCTTTGAAGACAAGTTAGATGGACTGTGTCCTGACTTGTCTCTTCGGGTATAAGGCTGTTTTCTACAGTACCTTTATTACCCTGCCAGCTTGAACCAGTCTCAGCATGCATAACGTTTTTTCCCCATGTTGTAAACCTCGCAGTGTGTTTAGTTCATGACAGTGATCTCAAGAGACCAACACAGGATGATCCTGCTAAAGAGCTGTTGAAAGAATTTCCTGAATGCTCCACAGTCGGAGGAAATCTCTATTTGTTTCTTTTTCGGGAGAATCTGTCACATAGTGCAGCTGTACTCATTCACAAAGGGAGCAAACATGTTTCTGCCTGTACAATTCTGTCTCCAATGTCAGTATATTGATTTAGTTGGCTAATGCATCCATCTGTTCTGTTATTTTGATTCCCCGAGTGAAATCCTGTCTGGCTGTGTCATTCCACAGACTTTTAAGTGTTTGCTGACTGGAGTTCAGTACTATCACACTGCCTACTGAGCCTATTGTGCTGCCAAAGAAGATGGTAAATCAGGCTTTAGTGGCTTCTTCGGGACTCTGTGGTTGGCATTGTGCAGTAACACCAAAGTATCCTCTTCTGCCTGTGGGTATTAGCGTAAAGAACACAAGTATGTGTAATAAAGCATTGCTACTGAAGCTCCTGTCAGTTTGTAAAGACTAGGTCAAACCCAGTTCAGGACCCAGCCTTCCTGCTCCAAGCAGCCGTGGCAACAGTGTGTTAACTTGCATTCCTGCACAGTGATGTAAGATTCAGTGCTGCAGTGGGAATGGGTTGTGTGTGCGTGTGGTGCATCGGGTTTCAAGATAATATTACTTGAATATAAGTATGAAGTTGCATTTTGTTGCTGGTAAGGGGGAGCTTGCTTTTCCAGTTAAAGTAGGTGTACTGTTACAGACCGAGCACTTGACTGAATCAGGTTTGTAGTATCTTTTTTTCTTCTTGCTTTCCTTGTATTGCAATCTGTGGTTCTGGCACAGAAACGCTTTTCTTTGTAAAACCTGTTTGCCTCCTCAGGAGTCGTGTCACTGCGTCCTGGGATCCTGAGATCAAACAAGGAAGCATTTACCTTGCAAACATTAAGGGAACCACACCCAGAGATTTTCAGTTAATCCATTCAGGCCTCTGGTTTCTGCGTTTCCTTCTCCTGACTGCCCTCTGCTGGAGTCTGCTTGCTGAGCTTGCACATGTTAGGATGTGATTACAACAAAGTCGATCAGTTCCTTAAATTGCATTTCAGAGATGAATATTTTGTCAGTGATTTATGCATAAATCCCAAACTAACCATTTCGGACAAATAACCTCTAATATTTGTATTTTTATTGTATTAGTTTTATTTGTCCTTATGTTAAGAGAAGGGCATTAAATGTGTCTCCCATTATGGTCTGTAGCTGAAACATAACTCAGCACCACCCTCTGTTGGTGGGGGGAAAAATCTAATTTCTCATTTTCACTATTCCTGTTTTTCCCCCCAGGTGTTTGGATGCTCTGGTGGTCTACTTTAAGGCAGGTAAAAGGGAGGAGCCTTATGTCACCATCTCTAGAAAAATCTGTTTAAAGAAGGGGCAGCAGATACCCATAGAGCTGGAGATTGGCCAGTCGGAGCGCACGCTGGCCACACACAGGAACGCCTTCAAGCGCATGGCCATCATTCAAGCTTTCTTGGGCTCTACACCTCAACTGACCCTCCAGCTATACGCCACCATTCAGGAGAAATACATTCTGCCTATAAGACGTAAGTAAGATTCGGGTTGGTTGAGGGGGGCAGTTTAGTATTGATCATGATCCAAAGTCCCTCTACGGCCTAATCTCATGAAGGGATCTAATGCTGAACAGACATGTCAAAGCTTTAGACACAGTGGATCAATTAAACCCAAAATGTGTGACAGCACAAACTGCATGGAGGACACTGCTTTATTTTAGCCTCCTCTTTATTCTCTTTGCAGATAAAAGCTTATTAAAGCACACAAAAGATGACTGCAAGAAGTAGAGACCGAAATAATAATAAGGAAAAAACCTCCTGCAGAACCCAACTCGATGAGAGCAGTCATCTGCCTCCACTGGTTGGGGTGGAGAGGACAGGAAAGACAGATCAACATGCACTGCAGCTTGTCTCCAGGAAGACCTGCAGATATGTTAATGATGCATACACTGTCATGTGTTCATACATGGTGGAAAAGAAGCAGAGAAATGAAAAGGAACTGCTCGATTCATCATGGAACATCTCTCTGGCAGCGTAACTATCGTTTGGCTAGACCCCCCCATAACTAAGATTAGTTAAAAACAAAGGTAGTAATCTTAAGACCACTCCTGGTCTCCAAAACCTTGACATGATTCAACCAATGTTACAGAAAGATTTATGAAGATTAATTTGACCGATTAAAATGGAGACCTGAGGTGTCTGAGATACAGAAGTAGGGTAGGACAGTCCAAAGGTAACTTCTGACATACTGATTGGATTTAGACTTGTTTTACACGTCACAAAGCTTTTTAGGTGAGTAATGTTCTGCCGGGAATTTAAGGCACACCCGTGCTTATACAGCAATAAGCTAAACATGCTACCTTTTATAAGATGACCTGAGAATTACGTGGACCTTACTTCAGAGGAAGGATGAGACTCATGGAAATGTGAACTACTCTACATGTGAATTGTTGCCATCATGTGGAAAAATAAAATCTTTGGTTTCAAACTTTACATAAGGAAATGATCTGGATCTTTCCACATCCTCAAATAAACATGCATAAAATCTTTGTGATAGTTTGGTTGTATATAAGTCTGTCTGTCTTCACAGTGGCCCTGATGATTATCACACTCATCTCCATCACATATGGGGCTCTGGTGTGCAGCGTTCTGGCCATCCAGATTAAATACGATGACTACAAGGTGCGATTGCGTCCTGGGGCGTACCTGTGCATGATTATCTGGAGAGGTTTGGAGATCGCCACCCGTGTCACCGCCCTGGTCCTCTTCAGCACGGCTCTCACTCACTGGGTGATCCTGGTCGGCATGGTCAACCTGCTGTTCTTCTTCTTCCTCCCCTGGGCTGAATTCTGGGCCAAAAAAGGCTCACTTACAGAAGGTGTGGAAACAAACTTCTCTAAACTGGGCGTCACGGTCGTGCTATGCATGTTCACGTTGCTTTACGCCTGCATCAACGTCTTCTGCTGGTCAGCGGTGCAGCTGAACCTCACCCATAAGGAGCTTATCGAGAGGAGCCAGGTCTGGGGCCGCTTGGCTATGTACTACTCTGCCCGCTTCATCGAAAACTTCCTCCTTATCGCGCTGTGGTACTTCTTCAAGACGGACTTTTATGAGTATGTGTGCGCTCCCCTGCTTGCCGTCCAGCTGCTGATCTGTTACAGCCTGGCCGTGCTCTTCATGCTGCTATTTTACCAGTTCTGCCACCCTTGCAGGCACCTCTTCAAATACAACGTCCACGACTGCCTGCACTGCACCTGTTGCCGCAAAAGGAGGCCCGGGCAGAGGGGGAGGCAGGCAAAGCTGCCGCCTTCGTACTCCACAGCTGCCACCATGGTGCTGATCCCAGAGGAGCCACATGAGCTCCTGGATCCTCAAAACTCACATCCATCCGACCTCACCAGTCGGTTAGAAGAACAGGAGATGATTGTCCTCGATGACATGGAGGCAGTCTGACGAACACTTGGACACTTTGTTTTGTTTGTGTTGTAGAGAGAGAGGATGTTATAGAAAATCTTTGTCTTGTTCATTTAAGTGCACAAAACGCCTCACCGAGGAATTTAGAGGGTGATAATCAATGCTAATAAGGAGTGCTACTACATACAGGAGCACCAGAAAAGGCACAGCCTGCCAAAGAATGTAGCATGTAGAGATATGCAGCAATGCACAAAGGCTACTGTTGAGGGAGCAGCACTGAGCCAGGTGTAAGGGAAATGTGCCAAGTGTCTGAAGTTGTCCTGAAACACTGACCGTGACTCTCGGTTTACGTCCTCTCGGGGTTTCCATGTTTTCTGCACATTTGCATCTACTCTGATCGGAATGCAAGCCCGAAGAAGGAAGTCAGAAAAGGTCAAAAGATGCATTTTTCCATGATGCCAAACTGCTGTATTCAATGACTCATTGTTCATTGTCCAGTTGCCTGGAATGGAGATAAATGGGGTTGTTTTATTGTGAAAGAACAAAAGGAAATATGAAAACAGGATCAATGTTGCTGAGAGTTTTCTGTTTTTATAGGGGAAAAAAAGCTCTTATCTGTTTTCTGTTGCAAAGAGGATGTATGGAATTAAACTTAATATTTTTGCATAAGCAAAACTGACACTGAATGAGCTTGTTCTTTACTAAAGTGCTATGTCTTTATTGTTTTCTCCAGTTTGATATATGGTGCCTTGACAACTTGTACTACTTGAACCATAAATAAAATTGCAAAACTGTGTCAAAGTCTGTTATTCAAACATGTGCAATAAAACTTTTTTTGTCCAACACATTTTGCGTCACTGAAAATGAGGGTGAAAAAAAAATTCCTGGATGTTAAAATAAACATTTCCTCATTTCTGACCGTGAAGTTTGTCGGCCTCTTTATTTTGCCCCAGGTAGGAATGTGGTCATGCAGCTGAACTTCCTGAACAGCTGCAGCTTTTTTTTGGCTTCCTTGTGTCCTTTCACGTAGGCACCTGTGGAGGAGCAAGAGGGAGGAGCCTGGACAGGTATGTATAAAAGTGAAGGTGCAGGTGAGGCTGAGGATGCAGGGAGACTGTGGCACAAGTGTTCATCATGGGGAACTGGATTATCAACAATGGATTTACAGCAGCCATGCTGGTCAGTTTAGGATGAGAGTTTTTCTATTTCTGGAGTATTTGTGTGTGCATAACAGGTTGGAAAATTATGCACAGCTATTGTGCATAACTCATAAAAAGTGCTGAGTTGGCATGGAAATGTGCTGCTTGTGTTTTCCAGGTGGTCTGGATGGGCATCAACATCTTTCTCTTTGTCTGGTTTTACCTCCTCTACGACCAGGAACCTGATTTTTACTACACGCGTCATCTGTTAGGGGTGAGTGAAGAAGCCTGAAACACCTGGTTAGAGAGGAGATGCCTCAGGAGCATAAAGTCCTTGATTCAGGGTTATATTTCAGTAGAAATTGATAAGAAAAAATGTAGTTTTAATTAAATGTCTAATAGTTAATGTTGATGTAAGGCATTAGTGTTATGTCAGAGATCTGATTAAATAAGACATGAATCAATATAACCACCTAAATGTTTTAGTCTAAATATTTACATAATTTTATTTTATAAATATATTGATTGAATTAATTTAATATTTATCTAAATAATTTAATTTTTAATAAACAAAATCCAGAATTCCCTTATTGCATTTATTGCTTATTTGATAAGCCTTAATGTGAGTATTTGAAGGATTATAAATGAAAAAAGGCTGGGGGAAAGTTTTGTTCATGCTTTTCAGTAAAGGATAAATCCAATTTCCTCATGTGACTTTGTGTACGTTGTGTCCATCAGTCGGCCCTGGCCTGGGCCAGAGCACCTGCAGCCGTCCTGAACTTTAACTGCATGCTGATCCTCCTCCCGGTGTGCAGGAACCTGCTTTCTCTGATTCGAGGCTCCTTTGTGGTAAGATTACATTTATGTATCACAACAAGGCGAGGCTCTGTGGTATATAATATAAAACTTGTATTTATTTAGAGCACTGATCCTATCATTCTTTTTTTTGGTAACATTCATTAATTTCATTGTGTTTTTTATTTCACATAAGACAGTTTTCTAGTAATATACAATTAATTTAGTGTTTTTTATTATACTACTTCCTCTTAATCTGCTGCCCCATCATAAGGCGCAGGTTATGTGTCTATGTGTCTAACTCCTCCCTCCTGTCTGTCTTTCTGTGTGTTCTCAGTGTTGCAGCAGAACAATGAGGAAACAGCTGGACAAAAACCTGAGCTTCCATAAGCTGGTGGCATACATGATCGCTCTAATGACAGGTGAATCGGAGCGTGCATTCAAATGATTCACGCTGAAAGATTTAGCTTTGCATGCACTGAGCATTCATTGTACAGAGACAGTTTGTGGTCAGTAAATTATTTTTGTGTCATAAACATAATAATGCCTTTCTGCTCATTTGCAGAGACATGTCAGGCTGCATGTCTTTTTGCTTTTGTGAGCTTCATTTCAAAGATCTTAAGGGGACAAAAATCACACAAATACCTGCTTTGCTGAGTATAATTAGGTGAAGCTGCATTTGGTTGAGCTGCAGATTTGAATACAAGTGAAGCATTCAGATTTCAGGTGTTACAGGTTTTTTTTTTTTGTAGTTACACGCAGATATGCATCTCACATGCAGCTTTTTTTTCATGCCAAACCACTCAAATGGACGGAGTGCACAGTGTGGATTCTGCACTGCGCAGTCTACACTGTGCAAACATGTCCAACTTAAATGTTATCAATGTTACGATAAGCTGACCGATTTCAGTCCAGATTGTGCAATGAAACTGAAATACAAAGTACACACTGACTACAAAGAAAACAGCAGTAACAGTTTAGGACAGACATAAAAATATTTCAACCAGCAACCTGTTTTATCTGTGTGTTCTGGCAGCCGTTCACACCATCGCTCATTTGCTGAATGTGGAGTGGTTCAACAACAGCAGACAAGAAGTTTATGATGAACTCAGCACAGCTCTGTCTGAACTGGATGACACAGAGAACACCACCTATTTGAACCCCGTCCGCGAGGACGATATTGTAAGTCACCAAATGCACTTATCATGATGTAAAGGACATGTTTTCAAATCCTTTTAGGTGGAGTTTAAAGTGGACCAAGGTTTTATTCTTATTCTATTATAAAAGGTGATGTGTATGAGGAAATGACTTCCTGTCTCCAAAGTGTTGTGAACATTGTGAGGCTGGGTAGGAGTGTGTTTGGTAACATAATAGTGTACTCGCATGTGTTCATTTGTAGAAAAGAAGGGTGGTAAATACACACCGAAGTTCATATTTACCTACATAATATTAAGGGTTAGTCTTTACAGCAGTTGGAAGTTAAGACACGAGTATTTCCTTAGCTGCAATCGCCCATTTTACAATAAGATGTCACTAAATAATGACCGCTGTAGTGTTTTTAATCTGTATGATGTTTTTATGATTCCATGAAAATAGCTCACAAGAGCAAACATCAGCAAAAAGAGACAATTGCTCACAATATTAAAAATAAATGTTTACTGCTAAAAATGGTTTATTATACATATAGAAATATGTTTACATTCAGATTGTAATTCATTAAGAAAATATGTAAAAATGCATTAAAAAACAAATATGTTGATGCAATTTTCATGTCCAACACACCTTAAGTCACTTTATTTCACACACACATGTTTATAGATGCTGCTCGTATAAGGTGACATCGGGTAAATTGGGCGACCTTTTGATAAATCTGCTGGGAAGCTAAAAAACCACCAAATTCTGTCTGAATTAATCCTAATTCACGTTCTTACAATACCATCTGGTTGTCCTATTACGCTCTCTGCAAAAACAAGCTGGCATTTACCTATCACCTGCACAATTATTGGTCTTTTCTGAGTATCCAAGTGTGTCCTCTTCATCTCCTCTTCTTCTGCTCTGCCTCAGAATCCTCAGAAGATTCCCATCGTCTTTGTCTTGAGCAGCATTGCTGGCCTCACAGGTGTCATCATCACTCTGGCACTCATCCTCATCATCACCTCCTCCATGGAGGTTATCAGACGCAGCTACTTTGAAGTGTTCTGGTACACCCATCACCTCTTCATCATCTTCTTCGCCGGCCTTGTCTTTCACGGAGCCGGGTAGGACAGCGCTCTTCTTTCTTTTATTCAATCAGAGCGCTGCTGTTGTTTTTCCAAGCAGGTTTTACTTGTATCCTGTCTGCAGGCGCATTGTAAGGCGGCAAAACACCACAGATACAAGACACAATGCCACCTTTTGTAAAGACCGGGTTGCTGATTGGGGAAAGATTCCTGAATGTCCCATCCCTCAGTTTTATGGAGGATTTCCAGCGGTTTGTCTTCTTTCTATTTCATTTTTATTCATGGCTGCACCTGCATACGGCTAATAAAATACTACATATGAATCTGTTTCTTTTTCAGACCTGGTATTGGGTCATCGGCCCAATGATTATTTACCTCTGTGAGCGCCTGCTTCGGTTCATACGATACATGCAGCATGTCCAGTACAGGAAGGTGCATTTGGTTTACACTCCTTCTGCTGCCTGCTATGTGTTTTGGAGTGAATCTCACTGTGATCATTCTGTCTTCAGATCGTGATAAGACCATCCAAAGTGCTCGAGCTGCAGCTGGTGAAGAGGGGCTTTAAAATGGAAGTGGGTCAGTATGTCTTTCTCAACTGCCCGACCATCTCACAGCTGGAATGGCACCCGTTCACCATGACCTCTGCCCCCGAGGAGGACTTCTTCAGCGTCCATATCCGCTCGGCAGGAGATTGGACAGACAAACTCATCGATATCATGCAGAAGCTGCCCGAAGGAGAACAAGGACCCAAGTGAGTGCTTCAAAATGACGTGGAATGTGTTGGATGCTACTTGGGCCATTTTGATTAAAAGATCTTGTTTCGTAGCAGCTATTTAGGGACATTTGCCTTGATAAAAGGCAAATGTTGACCACTGGTGACCATTTTGGGATTAATTCCCTTTACAGCAGCAGTTCCATAAAACTGAGACCGTTACCCCAGAAAGATCTCAGGCTATGAGATTGTATTTATCTTTTTCATGCTTTTGATTTAATCCATCTAAAAGGAGAAGATCAGGCTGTAAAATGTGTTAAAAGCTTCAGCGCTTCTGTTTTGGATTTGTAGTTGTGTAGACTTTCGTAAATAGCCCCATTATTACAGTATGTGGCACTGCTCCATTTGACATATTTGTCCGTACAAACATAAACATTGAATATTTTTCTTAAGCTGCTTTTTCCTGAGAATGTCGTTAACCTTTGAACATATACCCAGGAGACTTTGAAAGATAAGAATAGCATTCTAGAAAATGAGTCAACAGACTTTTTCTACGGCTCTTTTCATCGCTGCAGAATGTAGTGCAAAGTGCTGCACGGTACACATCCTGTAGTGAATACAGCACTTTGCATGAGAGACTACAGAACTGAATAATTTCAGTCAGTTAAGTTAATCAAAACAGAATACAGAGGCACAAGAACAGGTCCAACCCTACTGTGTGTATTAAGCTGGATTGTCTGTTGAATTAGAACAAACGCGTAGTTTGACTCACTGGTTTTAAAAAGTTAAATCAGCTGCTCCCACTCAAAGTAAACCACCCTGGTTGGCATGGTGACTCTTTATAAAAATTTATATTTCAACTAAAACTTTTCCAACTCAGGTTCTTGCAAGGTTGCTCTTTTTCTATTTTTGTTGACTGAATTAATTTCTTGTCTGTCTCCAGAATGGGTGTAGATGGACCTTTTGGCACAGCCAGTGAGGACGTGTTTGACTATGAGGTCAGCATGCTGGTTGGTGCCGGCATTGGTGTCACTCCCTTTGCCTCCATCCTCAAATCCATCTGGTATAAGTTCAAACACTCAGACCCGAACCTGCGCACCAGAAAGGTACACTGCATTATCTGAGTTATGTAAGAGAACCTGATATTTCTATTGTGCATTTCAACAATAGGATCATATAAGAGGTGGAACTTATTGGAAACTTGGCTCTTTTGTCAGATGCTTACTGTTTTAACATCTGCTTCCTGGTTTTAGATCTACTTCTACTGGCTCTGCAGAGAAACCAATGCCTTTGAGTGGTTTGCCGACCTCCTACAGGTGCTAGAGAAAGAGATGGAGGAGAGAGGGATGGGGGATTTCCTCACCTACAAACTTTTTCTGACTGGATGGGATCAAAGCCATGTAAGAGTGAATCATTATTCCAAAGGTTGGGAAAAGAATGAGGTCATCTCTGATGTAACTCACCTGATATCTCGGTTTTCCCACATGTGCTCACAGGCTGATCACGTGATGGTTCACTTTGACGAAGATACAGACGTGATCACAGGACTCAAACAGAAAACCCACTACGGCCGACCCAATTGGGACAGGGAGTTTGAGCAAGTTCGGAAAGAGAACCCCACGTAAGAGTTTTTGCTTAAAGCCATAAATGCACGCACACAAAACTGGTTATTATAATGCAAATATCACCTCCTAAACACCCATGGAAAGCTGTGAAATTTGGCACATGGTCCAACAAAAAATGTGATAATGTCAGGTCAGCAAACATGGTTCTACAGCGCCACTGAGAAACATGCAACAGTACCGGTATATACTTTAATGGAAGACAATAAAATTTAGTGTACGTGCACCCCTAGACAAGCAACAAAAAAAGGTTCAACAGCTATCTTGATTGTTTTTGTCACTTTACACGCATTATTATATTTCAACAAACTAGTCTGAGGGGAATTCATGTGATTGACTCCAAACCCGATAGGAAGAGTACTGACAAGTTGGGAACCAAAAGCTGATTAAATCCCTCTAACAAAACAAACAGTGTAACCATGGCAACTCAGGTAAAAAAGCAGTGGATAAATTAACTTCAAAAACATAACTTGAAAAAAAATACAGAATTGGTAGAGGTTAGGTTTAAAACAAATTTTAAATTTAGATGTGGTTACAGCTTTCTTCGATTTTAACTAATTCTTCCTTCAGTTTTATCATAAAGAATATATGTAAACATAAGCATATAAAAAACTATTTTTTGGTCCATTTTAGGTCTGTGGTTGGAACTTTCTTATGTGGCCCTGCTGTTCTGGGAAAAGTTTTGGAAAAGAAGTGCGCCAAGTTTTCAGACGTGGATCCTCGCAAGACCAAATTCTACTTCAACAAGGAAAATTTCTGAGCAAAAGGAAAACTATTTAAGGGTTTGAAGGTAACAGAAGGGAGTTTTCACTGGAGATGATTTGAAGATACCTGATGGCAATTAGACTGTGTGACAACCAGTTTAATAAAACAGGCGTGTTGTCTTCAAATATATCTATACTCTCATTAAGGAAGAGAAAAAAACAGATGTTACTGAAAAAAGTTGATGTTAACAGTAATAATTAAATTAGGTAAAAATCATAACATTGTTTTCTAATTCTGGTTCAGTAGAAACCTTTAAATAAAACAAGAAAACATGAGAATATACGTTACGTTATCACTCAAACTAATATCTTGTGGTGTCTGTAACAGACTTTAGTGAAAGGTATGAATACATTTAACATGTGTATATATTTGTGTATATTTTTTTAACTATATATTCAACATCTCAGGGTTTAGAGCTTTGTTTCTATAAATCATTGTGGTAATCAAACCATCTGTTTTGTTCTAAATTCTTGCCTTCAGTACTGATTGAGCCTGTATGCTGTTACAAAGGCACAAGGAGTGTCAAACATGAGAGAAAACGTGTACATGTAGGGAAAATACTGTTCGTTGATGTTTATTTGAAGAATACCATATTGGCATTTAGTGTCCATTTGAAATAAAAATCAACTCTACAAAAACTGGAACGTCACCATATTTTAAACTTTGTGTGTTTATAAGAGCTAATCACTTATCTTTCATATGAATAAATGCCTCAGCTCTCCAGTGTTACCCTTTTTAATTATATTTCCACCAAAGTCAGTATTTTTCAGTAATCAGTCTGTAATAATGTGATGAGACAAGTTAATAAAGCCAAAGGTTTACATGTCAAGGAAACTGGTTTCTTGGAACTATAGTAATGCTTGTATTTCCTTATGGTATTTTCTCCAGTCTTTCCTTATCAGAATGAAACAACAGATAAGTTAACAATGCCGTAAGAGAGTCAATGAGGCAGCTTGTAGGAAAGAAAATAATTTCTTATCTGATGTCTTCAGAGTCTATATTATTGTTCACAAGTAGATGAAAGCAGTTTGCATGTTCTTTAGTTTTATTGAAAAAGATGAAACAGCATAACATTAGTCCTGAAGCATTAGTCTGTTTAGCATTCACTGGTGCCCTCGTAAAAGGTTCACTTAGTTTATTCACTTGGATTAACAACTACCTGTAACTTTCATACAAAACGGGACAAACATAAATCCAAAAACCTACAACAAATCAAGTAAAGATGAGATGTCTTCGGGCCTGTTCAAGCAACTGAAGGTGGGTCATGGAGGGGCAGACTGCAGGTCCTGACATAATGGAAAGGCAGACAGGGAATCAGAAAACATCCCTGATGATTACAGAACAGAAACTCCACCTCTGCCTTTTTTTTGGTATTTCATCACGGTGCACCAGTGGCTGTCTTCTGAATCTGCTCTTTGAGTATGAGGATGCTCTGCCGCTGCTCCGGGGGCAACATGGCAATCTGTTCAGGGGTCAGCTGCAGGACTTGCATGATCAGTGCAGCCTATTGCAAAAACAGAACATTATTCAGGAGTTAAATGCAACTCTTTGCTCACAAAACAAAAGGGAACAAACTGGAGCATCAAACTGGCTGTAGCCAGGAGAATCAGAATATGTGAGGACATTGTTCAAACTTCACCTGCTGCAGGTTAACTGATAACAGCCACACAGTCGGTAAACACCTCTTTCACAACAGATAAAAATGAAACTCACCTTCTCCTGGTCCTGTGTGGAAACCTGACTCTGCCCTGGACTGAAGCCTCCTCCAGATGGAGCAACACCAGAAATACCAGGACCCTGCAAGAAAAAACCCCACTGAGCTCATACTGAAAATAATGGAGACTGAGCAGTGTGTGTGTGATGTGTAACGGTATCCGACTTCACCAAATCAGCTGAAACCGGGATGTTATGCGGGAATAAACAAACAACTGAAGACATGAGAAGCAAGTGTTACCGGTCTTGCAGGTGGGGGGGCATTTGGACCCATGTTATGAGGGACAGGGCCTTGCATCCCTGTTGCCATGGGAACCCTTTGACCTGTCACTGGTCCGCGAGCATCCATCGCCCTCGGGTCACGGCCTGTGGAAAGAAAAATCACAGCTCACTAATGACAGTGAATCCTTTGAGTGTTTAGGTAATGAAGACATAAATAAAACTGATAAATATTATATGTGGTCTATAAGGTTTATATTATGTTATAATATGGGGCTGCACAGTGGAGCAGTTGGTTAGCACTGTGGCCTCACAGTTGGCATTTAGTGTCCATTTGAGATAAAAATCAACTCCACAAAAACTGGAACGTCACCATATTTTAAACTTTGTGTGTTTATAAGAGCTAATCACTTATCTTTCATATGAATAAATGCCTCAGCTCTCCAGTGTTACCCTTTTTAATTATATTTCCACCAAAGTCAGTATTTTTCAGTAATCAGTCTGTAATAATGTGATGAGACAAGTTAATAAAGCCAAAGGTTTACATGTCAAGGAAACTGGTTTCTTGGAACTATAGTAATGCTTGTATTTCCTTATGGTATTTTCTCCAGTCTTTCCTTATCAGAATGAAACAACAGATAAGTTAACAATGCCGTAAGAGAGTCAATGAGGCAGCTTGTAGGAAAGAAAATCATTTGTCTTATCTGATGTCTTCAGAGTCTATATTATTGTTCACAAGTACATGAAAGCAGTTTGCATGTTCACTGTGGTTGCCAGTTCGAGCCTCGGTTGGGGCGGGGGTCAAACTGGGAATCTTTCTGTGTGGAGTTTGCATGTTCTCTCCGTGTTAGCG
>JBAMHV010000007.1:14194806-14208739 GCA_037177535.1 Pseudomugil gertrudae | reverse complement strand
GAGAGACTGTTAAAACCTGGTCTAATGATGCTGAGGATGCTCTGAGATGGTGCTTCCAGACAGCAGACTGGAGTGTCTTATGTGGTCCTCATGGAGATGACATCAACAGCTTCACTGAGTGTATGACGGATTATATGGACTTCTGTGTGGGCGGCACCATCCAGTGAAGACCCTTCATTAACTATTTTTTGTATTTACAAAACTACTACAATTTGAATTTCCATCTAAAGTATTTTTCATTTCATTATTGGAATAATGGCACATAGTGACAATCCTACCAGCTGCACCTGTTAACAGTCTAAAATGATCCAGGTGAATATCTTACTTAGGGTCAATGACCTCTCCAGTAACAGACAGCAGAGTTCCTCCCCTTGGGTCATTGGGACCATCTCCCAGGAGCCCTCTCGGGGGAATACCACCTGGTCCTACAAGGAGGAAATCATGTGTTCAGCTGGACAATCAGAGCAAGAAAACATGTTGTAACTACTCTGTTAAGCACCAGGAGCAAGTCTGAATAGGCTGGAATTCCTGAATGACACAGACATGTTAAAAGATAAGTGCTTGCTCAAGTTTAAATTCTTTGCAAACAACTGTTTTGGGGAGTGGTGAAACGTGTCACAATGACTGACAACAAGGAAACACAAACACAGAAAAACCTGCACGTAAAACAAATCTTCTTCAGCAAACATTGAGCCCAGACTTATGGGATGTAGTTTGGTCATGAGAGCATTACAGTTCATACTGACTGACGCTACATAAGACTTGTTGCCAACATCTATTTATGGTGTCATTTGTCTCCCTGTTTTTATTCTTAAAGCAGCACTGCTGAACGTTTTCACCCTCTTTTGTGCCTAAAAACAAGGGCTAATCGAGCATTTAATCTATTGACTGAGATCTGCGTCAGTCTGATGTTAAAGCTTGTCTCATCATTTGCTGTCACTTTCTCTCTTTCTTTTCCTGAACTATCTTCTAATCAGCCAAGGTGCAAAATGCCCAGTTTGTTGTGTTCCACTTGGTGTGTGGCATTGTAAAAGAAAAATGCAGACTGCTCTGGGAGGGATAGGGTGCAATCAAAACAAGCCATAAAGAATAAGATTTTACCATCAGAAATTTCTGTATTGTTGCTTTAATAATGCTTATGGAAAGCCACGTTTCTGTAAAGACCACTTCTGATGAGCTTTCAGTGAACATTAGACTGACCAACTGAAAGGTAAAATACATTTAGCAGTTCTGCATCAAATTTTAAAGCATTTTTTTCCCGTATGGATAAGATCTCAACTAGGGACGCACAATATTTATTGTACCGATATATCGGCCGATTTGGATCCCTTTATTATTTTTTTTTAAATCGGTCCAATACATACATTTTCCTAAAAAAATCCTCGATAATATATTAAAATTTAGGGTTATTTTATTCAGGCAATGCAGTCCTAAAGCAGACCAAGATGGCAAAGACATGAAGGTTATGCATGTCTTACTAGCAGGACTCCGGCTTGGCCCCGTCATTGCCTGACTAATATTGAGCAGTACGGTTGTATTTTAGCAGGAAATGAAACAGCATAGCTGGGAATTCCAAGAGGAAGGAAAAATGTCTTAAAACAACAAATCTTATAGCTCACCTGAAATATTATCATCACAGTGAAGCAGTATGAAAGAAATACAAAGCTGTTGCATTAGCAGGTAGCTAGTGTTAGCACCTAGTGGTGCTAAAACACATTACACAAAGTATGTGTAGAACCAGTGTCTAAAGATATTTACTGCTGATTTTTCAAAAAGTTTAAAATAATTCATTACCTATTTTTTTGGATTTTTTTAAGCATTTGAATATTTAAAAATGCATATAGAGCATTACACGGTGAAGTATCTATTTCCATCAGAGAACTTCTGCAGCCATGTGTCTGCAGCAGGTCCTTGGAGTCATTTATACCAAACACGGTTAAAAACTAAAGGTGACAGAACCTTCACAATAGTCACTCACCCTCACTGGAACTTCCTACATCTGAGCCTGAGATCCGTGTACTCGGATATCTATTTTAGGCTGGAGCTAAAAACCCATAATTTTAAACTTGCTGTTTAGTCTTTCTCATTGTATTATTGTCTTGTTTCTCATAGCTTTGTGTTTTATGTCATGACAGTAAATGTTAGCAAAGCTTTCATTAAAAATAAAATAGGCAGAGAAGAGCAGCAAATGTCTGAAGAAAAGCTTTGAAAGATATTCAGAAAGTCTTAATTATTGCTCAAAAACATCTTTAAAGATTCTTGAGCTACTCATCAACTAATAGATGCTCAAGACTTTTGCACCGGTACTTTATCTTAAACCATATTTGATTTTGTCAACTAGATGTGGATAAGTACACACTATTATGGAGGAGAACCACCACTCTCCCAGACTTTTCCACAGTATCATGTCAACAACATCAACAGAACATGTGGCCTCAACATCAAAGATGCCAGTTAGCCATAAAACTACGGTCAACCTCCAGTCTGGAGAGTGTGCATCTTTTCCCAACTTTGCACAGGAGGTACAAAGGACACTCTGTAAACTATTTATAGTACTTAAATACCCTTGGACAACTGTTACATACATATACGAAACATATAAACAGGCTGAATAAACACCAAGAGCTGAACAGCTTTCAGTTTAAACGCAATGGAAGATTTGACACTTAATTCCAAGCATGTTGTACATTTGGACGGCACCCACTCTTGCAACAGTGCAATGAGCTGACTGGAGAACTGAGGGAGTACAGCGATACCTTGAGGCCGCTCGATAGCAGCTTGACCAGACGATCCTGTTGGGGAATGCTGAAGGTTCCCTGAGCCAGCATTAATGTGAAAGAACAGGAGACACAAGACTCAAGAAAGCAAAGCAGCATTGTGGTGCTAATGAAGTCACTGCATGCACAAACAAGCACACAGGGCTTTGGGGATTATGTAAAGTACTAAACAAACACACACACACCCCCCCTCTAAAAAAAACATGCTGTCAAAACATTTTGCAACAATATAAAGGCCTAAAATGTTATTCTGCAATAAGTCCTTTAAGAGTCAACCAGAGATGTCTCATGTAAGCTCTCTGCTAAGTACACGGTTGTGGTGACATCTAGTGATCCCCGTGAGCCACGACACATGGAAAGAGTTCAAAAAGTACTCAAACATTTACATTTTTCTGATTTATATCATGAAAAAAAGGTCTGAAGTTTAAAAAAAAAACTCAAAACGCCTCATTTTCATTGTTATTTAGACTTAAATGTCCAGATAGACCCCGCGACCCCATTCAGGGAGAAGTGGTAGAAAATGGATGAATGGATGGAGACTTCTCAGTCAGTTTGGTTGATTGGAAAAACAGGAAAAATCCTCTATATTAGTTTGCACTAGTTTATACATATGACAAGCCCCTCTAGAGAAGAATTTAGGTAGTTCAAAACTTGTTTAGTGCCACATGTACTGTAGCTGCACCTTATCAGAAGGAATAATGCTTAAGAAAGGTAGACAGTGATGTGAGCCAGCAGCAAATCTAATCTTAGATGTCTGCAAAGAATTAGACAAACACCTTGGGTGGGTGAGATTATTTTTAAAATGATGTGTGAACTGTGGGTTCTTAAGCTACATTCATACTGCAGCACATAACGTGCGTTTCACGTTGTGTCGACATTGTTTATCACTCGTCCATCCCTGTGACCCATAATGAAATCATGTCCTAAAATGTAGTCTGCAGTGACTGGATTTGAAGTTTTATAAATACACAGTGTACACTTTGAAGCAGCTGGTACGTAAGCATTCAGTCTATCATACATTTCAAAATACATGATGTACTGGAATAAAGGTATATAGGACAACATAAACATATTACATGATGCCTACCTGGAGGTCCAACAGGTCCCTGTCCTGGCCCTGGTCCTGGACCAGGTACTGGACCAGGCACAACACCCATGTTGGGCGGCTGCATCATCTGAGGTGCTCCATTGACATGCATGCCAGGCTGACCAGATGACATAGTGATCATTAATATCATAAAACACTAAATAATCAACACAATATTTTCTGTCTTTATTCAGAGACATTTAAAACATTTCATTTTCTGTTCTATTTCTTAAACTTAGTGTGCAAGAAACTAAGACATCTAGATGTCATGATTTAGAAAGTGTCCTTCTGAAGAGGTGCAAAGTTGTGTTATTTCTCCTGGGATCAAATACAAACTGGTCTGCTACAGGACGCACTGGTTTGAGGAGAATGAAAATAATCCTGTCTTAACCTCAGTAATCACAATATTATTCAGATTCATATTAGACTGATTCTCATCACTGGTATAAATGTGTGTTGGTAGGGGCATAAATGCTGAGGTGCACTGAAGCTGTTCTGGCAGCACATTATGGCCCAACACCTTATTAAAACTGCTCTCGAGTGTGTAAACATAGGAGAATATTTGGAGAATGAAGTGCTGATTTGATCCACATCTGCACATTTGCATACAGTGTGCAGCAGGAAATTCTCCATGTGAGAAGCTCGTTTTTCTAACACAAAACACTCCTGGGAGCTCATTTATCAGCGGCCGGGCAGACGAGTGGATGGTCGATGGATGAATGTTTTAAATTTCGTTCTATGAATAAATTTGGGACGTGTGCAGGTACAAACAGCATGAGATCTTCATAAAACCCATGTTCGCCTGTTCATGGCCATTTGCATTAAAGAACACCCTTATTTAACCACATGTGGTAACAAAACAGCTCTTTAGAAAGCAGGATTAATTGCTCCTGTGTGTGAACGGAACAAAATACTGCCATTTTGTTCACTCTGTTCATGTATTCAAGTTAATTCATGAATGAAGCAATGCAATGCATTTTACAAAAATTTAAAACACTATTTGAAGCACACTTAAAATGTAGCAGAAGATAAATATTATTTAACAATCTTAAACAATATATTAGAGAAAAAAAGATGCACTCAATTAAAATACTTTATATTATTTTTTCTTTCTATAAAGATTTTATTTTTATTCCAAGTTAGCTCAGTGGTTCTTTTCTACACATATAATGACCAAGCTCCATTATATATGAAAGACCTCATCGTTCCACACAGAGCACTTCGCTCTCAGACTGCAGGTCTACTTTCTATTTAACTAATCTTACAGTTAGGGATAGTTTAGCAAACATTAGTGATGCAGTCATGGGGACATCCCATAATGCACTGAGAACTTATTTTACTTTCTCTGCTCCTTGTATTAATATATGACATCATTAACCTATTTCTCTTCTGTCTGCAGGTCTTACTGAATAAAATCTGCAGTGTTAATGTTGTTTAAATGTTATTCTGTCTTTCCTGTCCTCTCCACACCGTCAGTCGAGGCGGATGGATGCCCTCCCTGAGCCGGGTTCTGCCGGTGGTTTTATCTTCCTGTTAAAAGGGAATTTTCCTTCCCACTGTCGCCTCATGCAGCTCAGGCTGGGGATTGGATCGAAGTCAGGAATCAACTCAATCTTTTGGTTTCCCTTATAAAGGCTATTTTTGATGAATTGGCTTAATATGATGTCTGCAAAGCGCCCTGAGATTACATTGACATGAAGTGCTGCTATACAAATAAAGTTGAATTGAATTGGTTATGAAAGGCCTGACCAAAACCCCACTTATCAGTTGTGACTGTGCAACACAACATCTCAACTAAATCTACCAGAATTTGGGACGTTACATTTGACTCGAGGTTCTTTTGTTGTCTTTTGCTTTGAAACCAACAGGGTTGTATACCTGCTCTTAAATAATAACTGAATATATTATTTTGATAAGATGAAAAAAAATCTGACTACGTCTAACTTTCTCTGTGAGAAATCGGTCAGTTTATTTCTAAAGCACTTTTCATGCAACAGCAACACAAAGTGCTTTACATGATAAAAACAGTTTCCGCATATTGCACTGTTCCCTTCACACACCAAGGTGTTAATAAAACACACACACACAGTATAATAATCTCCTACACCCCCCACATGCACATAAAAGTTTCTCACTCCTCAGTTACTGTCTCTCAACTAAATATAGATATAAACTGTAGATATAAGTAAAGATCTGAAACTGCTGTGATCACCACACATTCAAGTATAGTTTAATACACTTTACTGATGTATTATACAGTGATCCTAGCGATTATTAAATCAGGATTTATAGAGCAGAGCAACTATCTGGGAATGTTTTACATGTAACTTAGCTGTCTTAATGAGCTGCTTTCCAGTAACAGCTTCTAACCCAGGTAGCTGTCTGACAAATGCAGAACAAAAATATATAAAAGATGTGAAGCTTCATTGGTAATTTGCCACTTATCTTGACCCAGTGGAGTAGGGTTGGTAAAACTATTGATTAATCGATGCATTGAAATATTTCTCTGCCCAAGTGAATATTGATTTGGCAAAATCCTCTGAATTGATTCTCCTTCTGGCCCATAGGACACGCTGTGCATGTTATTCACACTGCAAAGACAAGGGGTGCCCATGTTCCATCCTCGAGATCTACCATCCTGCAACATTTAGCTACAACCCTTCTGCAACACACCTGAATCAAATAACTGTATTCCCTCTTCTGCATGTCATCCTGCTCTGCAGAGGCCTGGTAACGAGCCATTTATTTGATTCAGCTGTGCTGCAACAAGGGTTGTAGCTGAAAGCTGCAGGATGGTAGATCTCGAGGGCTGTGTCCGAATGTGCACCCTATGCCCTAACCCCTCATTCACTACATAACGTTCGTGTTATATCCGCCATTGTAAGCTGCCTCCCGCAATGCATTGTGGTCTATATTGACCTGTCTAGTGACCATCGATGCTCAATACTTTTCAAGATGCATTGTGGGTAATGTTGAGGGCACTGAAAGTACGTTTGGACACCCCTACAAAATGGCGTGTCCACTATATAGGGCACTATGTAGGGTATACGGTGCACATTCGGACACAGCCGAGGACTGAATTTAGACATCAACTGGCATAGACCATACTTGATCAAAAAACAAAATGGTGACCATCGCAAGCAGCAGCAGAAGGCTAAAAACAGCTTCTTTAACTTGTAAACCAGATGTTTTGGGGTCATTTTGAGTTCCCGTATTTGTCCAGAACAAAGGAAATAGCTAAAAGTAAGGTCCTTCATAAAAATGTACCAGACAGAATTAAATACTGCAGTAAAAGAACAAACCTGCACTATCATTTACACCAACACCATGCAGAATAAATATATAAAACTGTCAGCAGGAACTGTCCTTATTTGTGTATTTCTACTCACTCAATTAAAAGCATTACATAAATATCAAATTGAATTAAATTGTGAGGTTCTTAAAAATACCCCGACCTACATCGTAGTCCAGTTCAGTGTATAAACGCAGGACTGCTTCAATCCCAGCCACACTATAACCACATTGTCTGGTGTGTTCGGGAGCCTGAAGTTTGTATTTTTTAAGAGAATTTTTTTGTATTAACACTTTTAATTGCATTTCAAAAGTCTGGTTTTGGCTGAATGCACTAAATATTTCATTTATTTCAAGTGTCATTTAAACATGCTCACTGTTAAGGATTATAAAACAGTTTCTTACCACAGGCTGTGGCTGAGACACCGGCACACTGGGCTGTGCGGGTGGAGGATTGCCTGGTGGAGCTCCTCCACTCTGCCCGCTTGAAATCAAAGGCTGGACTGTAGTTTGACGGTGAAGCATTTTCTGTACACAATATTAAAAAACAAGAAAACAACTATTAAGAGCAAAACTTTGAAGCATAGGGGACCATTTATGCCCACTGACAAACGGTTTGGTCAAACAATCTTCACTGTGCATCAGAAAAGTTTCATGATTCATGATTTCACTCATATCTTCCTACCAAGGCTATCTCAGGGTCAACAATCCGCATGACAACCTGGGCCTGCAGCAGAGCGTAAGCCAGCTGAGGGTTCTGCAGCAGCATGTTTCTCGCCTCCTGAGGACTGTTTTGAACACACAGCTGGAGAGAAAAAAACATGTTCACAAATCAAAATCGTTAGGACAGAAGTAAATGGGAAATATTTTAACTCTGACAGACTAAAAAGTGATTCCATAAAAAGAAAATAGCAACACCTTTTATATATCCAAATATGAAGTGGATAAACAAACCTATAACCAGCAAAGCTGCATCATCAGAAACAGTAAAAAACATTTAGGATAATAGCCACACAACACTCGTAAAAGTAAGATAACAAAAAGCACCTTACATGTTATAAGGAGCATCTGTCTTTCCTCCCAAACACCAAGGCCTCGTTCAACCATTTTCAGACATAATCTCTATGCTAATATAAAAAAAAAACAGCTGGACTCCTGATACAACCCACAGAGGCCAATAAGACCCAATCTGAGACCAACTCAGCCTTTTAATGCTACATCTGCAGTTTTTTCCATTTGAGAAGGCAGCAGTAAAAAGATTATCTGTTGTCTGAGGAAAATATAACCTCAAACTCTGCAAGAGCTTTTCTTTTCCCTTAATTAAAAGAAAAGTAACACAGACAGTTTCTAAACAAAGAGAAATCAACTATATTTCAATTTGACCGCATTTACACTACTGCTCCTCTTTCTAATTCTAATGCAGAATAAGCTGTAAGATAACTTAGGTTAAAGCGGTTAAATATCCCTAAAAATTGGGAGCAAATCAGTATAAACTGTATGCCAGAAAAAGTATATACAGATGCAAGAAAGCAGCCCACCTTCATCTGTTTCATCAGTTCAAACATCTGCTCAGGGGGCAGGCTGGCCACAGCTCTGCTGATGGACTCTGGGGCCTCCTCAGGCTGAACGTTGTCTCCATAAGGAGACTCAATAATGGGCGCTCCTGTTCCCAAACCTGGTAGGATACATAGATATATGTTTCTGCACTGACACCTTCCAGTAAAATAAGTACATTGGTTAAAAAAACATACAAATAAAAAGATAACATAACCATAAAACAAGAAAATCCCAAAAATATAGGCTTACTTTTGAGCTCTTCCTTGTTTTTCTCACTAGCTGCGTTGTCAACTCTGAGCGCCCGACCACTAAACTCTCTCCCATTAAGGTTCCGCATTGCACTGAGGGCTGTCTCCTGGTCTTGATATTCACAGAATCCATATCCTTTTGGCTTCCCCGTCTCTCTATCATAGACTAACCTGAAACAAAGATGCACATGTGACCATGATAACAACAACTGAGTAAAACTTGCAGGAAAACAAGAAACTCATTCACTTACCTGAAGCTAACAACAAGACCGACCTCAGAAAATATGTCTTTTAGCTGTTCCTCAGTGGCTTCATATGGAATGTTTCCAACTGAAATTATTATTAAACATGAGTGAACAACGTAATGATACATAAAAAATACACATATTTTTGCTCAAAGTGTATAAGCTCGTTTTCCATGCAACTGTAATTGTTAGGTTTTGTTGCCTCGTTGTCAAGCTAACAGCAACACTAGCTGGGCATGCTCCAAAGCTTTGGCTGAATAACTGTTTATATTTCTACGTATCATACATGTAGCACGTTAAAGAATATTATACTGGCAAGTAGTGAAAACACACTTACCAAATACTGATCGTAATGACCGGTCAACAGCTGGGTCTCTATTAGCGGCGGCTGCAGCAGCAGCAGCTGCGGCGGCGGCAGCTACGTTCGCCATTTTGGGGACAGAAATAAATGTAACACCAGGATATTAGCGGGCTACAACATCCGTTCTAGAAAGGACCACTGTCAAATGCCATTAATGCGACTCCCCCCTAACGTCTTAACAAATTACATTGTACGCATTTTATTTATGTTTTAATTAACAACCAATGAACAGCACTTTCGGAAAAGCAAGGAATGTTTCAGAGAAACGGTCACCGCAGCGGGCTAGAAAATAGATGGCGCTGTTGCAACGATGACATCCGATGTTTCCCCGCTGTCTTTTCAAACCAAAGTATGGAAGGTTACACTTCAGTCCGCGGATAAATGTAAGTCACGTGAAGAGACTCGCAGAGGTCGTGTTTAACTACAACAGAAAATTAGGTGAGTAAATATTAAAGCATGTTCATTTTAAAAGACATTATTAGCGCATGTTGTTGAAAATGTCGTTAACATAAAGAGACTGTTGTTAGTTTAGCAACACCTTTATTAATACCCATTATAAGAACAGATATACATAAAACAGTTTTTTAATTAATTAAAGTTCAATATTTTACCCATTTTGCTTACATTTTGCAGTGGCATTTAAACACGAATCAAGGGACTGGATTATTACACATCTGCTCCCACGAGTAATTGCAATATACAGATAGTTATAGTGATATTTTTTTATTAAACAATATAAAGAAAAAAGATAAAATTGTTTTTAGTTTTAAAAAAGTTATTTCCCCAAATCTTTAATGGTCAAGAGATGAACAAACCACAGAGACCAATTAATGTTCAGGTCCAGAAGTTTTATTTGATTTATCTTAGAGAAATGATTTAATAAAAAATCCATCCAGCATTGATACAATGTTATGTGAATATAGCTAATTCACAGCCAAGTAAATAAGTAAATAAACCTCTGGTGAATTTGAAGGACTTCAACGATTAGTTGTCAAGTAAATGAATAAAGGAGAGAAATAAAGCAGGTGTTTAACAGGTAGCTATGTTTAGCTAAATTACTTAGGTAGGGCCGCCATCTTTTTGACCAAGGCCAGAGAGGCAGCAAACAATGGACACAGAACAGGTCAGTCATGCCACAGTAGGTCAGAAACATGGTAAAGGGGGCAGGCAGGTGAAGGTAAAGAAAAAGCACAAACTACAGAAGAGTTCACGTTACTGAGGTGCACAAATGGCATAACAATGCACAGAAAGAGGAGAGTAAAAGGGGATCACTAAGAGTACCCTTACTTCAGCTACATGGGTCACAGGCAGCACAACCGAGGGATGGCTCGGGCCATCGAAGCCAGCCCTGACCATATCAAAATATAAAGTTTCCAACTAATCGTAATAGAAGAGGGTGCACGCTCTAAATATAACTGGGAATAAGACAATTATATGTGAAATGACTGAACTGTTTATGATCTAACAAACTGCTTGGTTGTTAGTTTGCAACATTTTCCTATTTGCTGCCAGTGTATGACTATAGATATTTATTCTCATAAAATGTAAACAAATATCAGGTAGATGTTGAAAAGGAGTTGTTATCAACCGTTTACTGCTTAGCTGTTTAGATGAGTATTTGTCTCAGTCTGAAAATGGCAATTTACTTGAAATTGGTGGATGTGAAGGCCTTGAGCAGGGAAACGAGCATGTCAGAGGCAGTAGGTTCTTAAATGCTCAGGCTATGTTTGTTCATTTAGTATGTTTGGATGGTTTGTATTAATTATGTATTTATGTATTGTGTATGTGTCATTGCCATCCTCCTATCATCTTGTCTTTTTTTAAAAAATATGTTGAGCTTTAATAAACATGTTTTAGGTTCAGATGTTAATTTAAAGCAAAGAAACAGCTGGTAAATGTGGAGAACGCAGCAGTAAGGATTAGTCCAATTAGTACGGTTGATATAAAGCACTTTCAATTACCTGCAGATGAGTTCTGAGATAATTAAGTAACATTGTGATCTGTAGCATTTAATAAATGCCTGGTAAATTTACTAACAGCCAAATAAGTTGCATCCATATGACTGAATTTGACCAGATGTGAACATCAGAGACAATAGCAATGCAAATACACGCTCATTAAATTATATTTGAGAAGATAAAGCGATTAAATCTATTATACTTTTCTTTAAACAAAAAAGTGCATGCTAAACTGTTTAGTTTTATTCCCAGACTTATTTCTTATGCTAATCGTTCTCCTATATCCTTACTTTAATTCTTCCTTTTTTAAAGTACTCTTGTATTCAAATGCCTAGTAACTTTACTATTTTTTCTTAGGATTTTTTTATTCTTGTGTGATCTTATTTTTGTTTTGCAGGTATATTTTGGTCATGATTTAAACAGCTTTAAAAAAAATCTCATACTTGGTCATGAGAATTAAAAATGGACTGAAAATTATTTTGGAGCATAGAAACACTAACCTAATGTCAGTTTGTGGTCCATGCATTGAAACAGCACCTTGAGAACATACAGTAAAATGCACATCCCAAAACAAACAAACAAAAGAAAATAAACAAAACCATTCAAATAAATATACAGATAAAGCTGGTGTATTTATTGATCATGTAACAACCTGTTTGCAGGTGATGTGGCAATAATGCTGCACAGCTGTGTCAGTTTTCTATTCTATTCTACAGTCATTTAGCAGACGTTTTTATCCAAAGCGATAGAATTAAAGAAGAAACAAGCAAAAACAATCAAACAAGATACATTTTTACTGTCAGAGTTTAACCGTAACAGGGAAAAGTAAACTATGATGTAATGGGAAATTGTCCAAGGTGTACCCTGTCTCCTGCTGCCCACTGCTAGGATAAACACGAGCTTAAATGTGACCCCGAATATAGATTGGATAAATGGATGACAAAGAAAACAGCATTGAAAAGAGATACAGAAATGAAGTAAATAGACCGAAAAACAATATATGGTTCCACTGGGGCTCGAACCCAGGACCTTCTGCGTGTAAAGCAGACGTGATAACCGCTACACTATGGAACCATGCGCTACAACTACAGCACTGATAACCTCATAACTGTCTGTGTTCACTCCCCTTTTTTTTTCTGTGTATCGTTCATTCCTGTGATATCACAAAAGCACGACAGCGCCGATGGTCCGCAGGTACTCGCTGCCCCGCGCTGCTACGTCCTCTGTCCGCTTCCTGCAATCATCACTGCGGTCCCAAGCCACCTCGGACAATAACGCTGAGCTTTAGCTGCTAGTGTTCGTATAGTCACTGAAAGTGGACACTTCTTGGAACGAGTTTCTCGTGTAGCTTATCGGACATTATTGTAAAGCTATCACAGAAAAACCCAACTGACATCTAAACAAAAGAAAGAAAAAACTGGTGAATATTTACTTATCTGCTTCTCGGCACACTGGAACTAACGACAAAACAAGGTATGGTTAGTTTGCACAACAAAAAGCTGATTTTATTGCACCAGCTAGCATTGATAAAGCGTCTACATGCCACACCGTGTGATCTAAATGAGAAAAGAGACTCAGTGTAGTGTATTTTACCAGCTCACTGTACTGTCCACAATGATTGACATGACAAGATCAGAGCTGACAGACAGTAGCAATTCACACATTAAAACATCAAAGTTTAAAATTACCATCTTTGTCAGAGAAACTTAACATTTATCAGCATAGTTATAACAAATGAAGCAAAGTAGACTGGTATTTATTCAATCAAACTGTGTATTTTTTATGTTCAGTGTTTCACATGGGCATACTGAACATGTTTTAACATTACACATCATTGACTGTGTTGCATTTAAAGATCCAAAACAACCCTGCAGAAAGCAGTGACACATCTAAACCTTTCAGCCACTTAAATTTATCGATAAAGCTTGTATACTGCTTCATCCTCGTCACACCTCTTTTAATGCAAGGTACCAGTCGTGCTTAGCATAAATACTGTTAATACTGTTTCTTAACAGAAAGGTATTTGTGTCTCTTGGTTTTTGCACAGTTACATCATCAGTGAAAAACTGATTTTCTAAGCAGTCTTGCTACACTCCGTTTTGAGACACACTTAAGGTGTATTTGCAGACATATTAGGATTTGAGTGGGTTTATCAATGATTGATGCTCACATTAAGCGAGTTAGTCAAGTAACTGTTCAGATTTTATCAGAATATCTGTCAAGATGGCTCTAGCACTTCAGGACAATGTCTGTGTCCTACAGGACTGTAACTTTTATAAAATACAGTCCAACCAGACTTGCAGCGGTCTGGCACTTATCTAATCTGTTCCTCGTTGTTTGATTTCATGCTTGTGTTGTTTAATTCTCTGATGTACGTCGCTTTGGATAAAAGCGTCTGCTAAATGCCTG
>JBAMHV010000007.1:14177347-14194706 GCA_037177535.1 Pseudomugil gertrudae | reverse complement strand
GTTGTTTGATTTCATGCTTGTGTTGTTTAATTCTCTGATGTACGTCGCTTTGGATAAAAGCGTCTGCTAAATGCCTGGAGAATAGAATAGAATAGAAATAGTGCTTTTCAACCATGCTTCAACAGAATAATAGAAATATGGACACAAATTATGCTACTCCTAGAAAAGATTGTAAATAATGTGACCAAAGGGACATCTTAATCCAAGATGTGTCCACTAATGAGCATACCAGGTGTCTACAATCTTGTAATCAGTCAGTGGGCCTATATATAGGGCTACAGGTAGTCACTGTGCTGTCTGGAGACATGGTGTGTACCACATTTAACAGAGGAAGCAAAGGAAGGAGTTAGACAAGCATGTTAATGATAAAGGCTATATAAGACCTTCTCCATGCAGCTTGATGTTCCTGTGACTACAATAGCACATATTATTTAAAAATCTAAGATTCGTGGGACTGTAGCCAACCTCCCTGGACATGGCCGCAGGAAGAAAATTGATGACGAATCAAAGAGAACAATAATACAAATGGTAACGAAAGAGTCCAGAAAGACTTCTAAAGAGATTTAAGGTGAACTTCAAGCTCGAAGAACATCGGTGTCAGATCACACCATCCATCGTTGTTTGAGCCAAAGTGGACTTAATTGGAGATGACCAAGGAGATATCACCATTGTTAAAAACTGATCATAAAAAAAGCCAGATTGGAATTTGTCAAACTATAAGTTGACAAGCCACATCAGCTCCATCTTCTCAGATGGACAAATGAAGCATATCAAGAGAAGAGCATGGTCCCCACTGTGAAACAGTCTGTTCTGGAGCTGCTTTGCTGCCTCTGGCACAGGGTTTCTTGAATCTGTGCAGAGTACAATGAAATCTCAGGACTATCGAGCCACTCTAAAGAGAAACGTGTAGGCCAGTGTCAGGAAGCTTGGGCTCAGTCGCAGGTCATGGGTCTTGCAACAGGATAATGATTCAAAACGCATCTAAAAGTGCTTTGAGCTGTCCTGTACATGAAAGGCGCTATATAAATAAACTTGCCTTTCCTAAAAGCACCCAAGAAGAAAAGAGGAAAACATTATTATTCTAAAGCGACCTTAATCCTATTGAGGAGCAAACCTGAGACAGCTGGAGCAGTTTGCTCATAAGGAGAAGGCCAAAATACCTGCTCAGAGATGCAGAAGTCTCATTGACCGTTACAGGAAACGTTTGATTGCAGTAAATGCCTCAAAAGATTATGTTAAGGGTACCATCGTTTTTGTTCAGACCTGTTTCATGAATCTTTTTATTGATTCTGTTGAAGCATGGTTGAAAAGCAATGTCTGACCTTCATTGGTTAAACTTTTGTAGATTTTTTTTTTACTTCAAGTTATTTCTGTGACCACTGTGAGTTTTTCTTTCATTAACCAGAGGGTACCACCAATTTCGTCAACGTGTGTATATCAGCCCTGTTTACATGTTCATTTGCAAAATGTAGTGATAAGTATTTCTTAATCTAGGGACCAGTGCTCTGGATGTTTTACAGGTAACCCTATACACACCTGAATGAAATTAATGGTTTATTAACATGCTTGCAAAGAACTTAAAGAATACTTTCATTACTCTGAACAGGTTTTGTAAGACTATGATGGTGTCTAAAACATGGATGCAATGTGTCCAGAGGACCTGGATTAAGAAACACAGTGGTTGTGTCCATCAGGATTTCAGGTTTCAGCTGAATTTTTGCTTTTATAAACTGAGGAAACAGATGACTGAAAACTCTGTTTTCTCGTATTCTTCTTTTTTGCATTATAAGCAGTATTTACTCAGTTATTGAGTGCTAGCTAATACAACATCCAGGTTTCTACAAATGTAGTTAAACTGTGCAGTGTCGTCCCTGTTTAACCACACATTAATTTAGCTTGTAGCTTCATTTCTTTTGTCACTGGTGATTCTGGTGGCTGTAGACCCAGCAGAAAGCCTATATGTGGCTATTTCATTTAACATAGTGCTTGCAATCTGTTTTAGTGGGATTCACAGATAATAAATGACCATCTTACTCAGACTCTACTGTCCCATTTGTTACCATCTACTTGATTCAGATTGTGTAGTTAGTATAAGTGAAAAGATAAGGTTATCAGAATTACAAAGAAACATTTTATTCATCAGTACAAACTTTCTGAATATGCATCATTTCAGGCTTACGTGCAGAGTTTTCAGTTAACCCATTTGAAACCCCCCTCTAATTAAAAATGGATGGATGCTTTTTTATTTGTACTGATTTCTTTTTGGGAATGCATTTCCAGCCATGCAGGATAGTACTCAGAAGTCCATGTCAACAGTTTCCATTGGGTCAGTTCTGTCAGTACAACACAGTGTTTTAGTTGCTCACTGCAGTGTATGTAGATTATACAGAGTAATCAGAGTATGTTCTCTAAAATTGCTTTTAAATTTTCACCAATAAATTTGCATTAATATACCTTTTTATTAGAATACTGTCAGAAAGGCACATCTCCTAAAGCTTTGCACTTTGACATTATGCTGTCAGTTAATTGTTCCATGATTGGCAACATATTTCCGCATTGTTTTAACGTCTTTCTAAAGTAATTATTTTTCTATAGCATGCCACATAGAGTGGTCTGAATTAAGACATATTGTTTTTCATTCACACTCTGTAGTATTAAATGACAAAGGAGAGTGAATACTATAACGGTGATAACATTCAGTAAGGCTTATAAGACACACGATGGGAACTATAACATTTAATGACATAGAAGTGCAGAGTAGAAAATATTCCCCAGAGACGGAGGTCCACAGTGATACGATAGTGTCACACATTTGCTGTGGATTATTCAGTTGCACATTCATGATGAGACTCCAGCTACCCTGCATCTCCAACGTTCCCTGTTAGACTGAGATCTGGTGACTGTGGAGGCCATTGCAGTACGGTTCACTGTACTTCAACACACCTGACTCAAATTAATCAATCATTGTGCCGAACGTCAGTGGCTGTTGGACACATTTAATGTAAACCAGGTGTAGAGCAGGGATACTTTAAATACTTGCAGGAGAGCGGCCCTCAAGGACCTACTTTGGATACCCCTGCTCTAGTGGTATGATATCGACCATTAATTATGGGTTATTTTATCTAATTCAAACCATCATGTCTCAATTTTTCAATGTTCTGTCAACATTAACAAAACTAAGACATAGATTCAGACCTGTACTTCAAGGTAAAGATGACACCAGTGCTCCAATATTTTTGCCCAATATGTGAATAGAACCATTTAAAGAAAAAAAACAATTATTAAGTGTTATAGTGGGAAAAATAATGCCAGACATTAATGTAAATGTTGTCTTTTTATGTGGTATATAAAAAGTAGGATATTCAAGAAACCAAAATTCTCTCGGGGATTACGATGACTTTGCTGAGTTGATACTGCTCAGCAATAAATACAATGTCATTTGGAGCCTCTGTCTGAAATGTGCCTAGTTGAAAAGAGGAGTCAGACATGAACTGGTACCAGGAGAGCCTGATATTTTGAGAACCACTGCCCTACACCATTACACCACCAGGCTGAACCATTGATAAAAGTCAGGCTGGATTTGTGCTTTTATGTTTATGCCAGATTCTGACTGACATGTGTAAACCAGGCCACGTTTTTCCAATCTTTTGCTTTCCAATTATCATGGGTCTGTGTGAATTGTAGCCTCAGTTTTTTGTTTTTCAGCTGACAGCAGTGACACCCAGGATGGTCTGTATCCCATCTGCTTTAAGGTTTAGCATGCTGGGCTATCAGAGATGATATTCTGCTGGTATCTAGTGGTTATTTGAGTTACTGTTGCCTTTCTATTATCTCTCTAACCAGTCTGCCCATTCTCTTCCGACCTCTGAAATCAACAAGGCATTTTGTTCCAACAACTGCTGCTCGCTGGGTTTTTGCTCAGGCTATTCTCTGTAAACATTAGAGATAGTTATGTGTGAAAATCCCAGTGGATCAGCAGCTTAGTACCAACTGTGACGTTCAAAGTCGCATAAATCTTTCCCTTTCTGAAGCTTGGTTTAGAACGAGCCATGTAACCATTGAAAGTTTGCCATGTATTTGTCTGATTAGTCATTTTTGACAGGCATTTGAAAAGGTGTGCCTAATAAAATGGTCAGGTAAGTATATATCTTTGCGAGTTTTGGGTTATTTGGGCATAAATGTTTCATTTCTGTGGTTATGCTCAATAATAGCACAAATGACAGGTTAAACTGTCCCAGACGGTCTGTATACATGGATGAATGACAGGCAAACAGTAGAGTCCTTTTAAATCAAAAACACTACAGATGCAGCATATTTGGATCAGCTTCAAATTGTGGATTCACTAGTTTTATATGTTGAACATCGTTATATGGAAAGTCCTACATTATTATGCCAGATATGTCCTGCAAGTTGACATAGTTTAGGGAGCATCCCAGAGAGGGGCTTCTTCATTCTCAGTTTTATTGGTGTACCCATCAGTCCCAGCTGTCTCCAGTAACAGATTGTAAATGTACCAGGCGAATAAACTTTGTTCCAAATTATGATGCAAATGAGATTTTTCTCTGATTTCCCATAATAGTTCATGTAACTTACAGTCAGCATAATTTTCGAGTCATCAACCGAGAGTGTGATTTAAAATGCCACGCACTGTGTGACACTGTGGCCTCACAGCAAGAAGGTTGCTGGTTCGAGCCCAGGCTGGGGAGGTTTGTCCAGTGGCCTTTCTGTGTGGAGTTTGCATGTCTCTCTGGGTACTCCGGCTTCCTCCCACTTATAAGACATGCATGTTAGGTTATAATAGCTATGGTTAAAATGCTTATCATATGTAGTTGCTTTGGATGAAGGCGTCTGCAAGATGTAGAATATGACTGAGCAAAGCTAATGGCAAAAGTAGTTTCCTCATAAATAGTAAAGTTAAATGTGCCGTTCCAAATTATTATGCACAGAGTTTTAAAACATTGCTGTGGAGAACTAAAAATAGTCATTTGTTGAATTTGCAGAATTAGGAAGTCGTATTTATTGAAGTCAAAATCTATTCAGTCAAAAGTGTCTTAACAGGACAAAGGACTTGTTCACATAAGACCCATTTAGACAGCAGCATCTTTTGAACTTTTAAGTTATTGGAGCCTGAATTTCTTCCAGTGCTGCTGTTTGGAGGTGAATTGCCTCCCATCCTCATATATATTTGCTTGAGGGTGCTCCAAAAGGTTCTCAGTAGAGTTGAGGATGGGGGCCACACCATGAGTTTCTGCCAGTGATGCAGAGGTAGTCCTTGCAGCTTGAAATGGAGCATTGTTATGCATGCAGATGGTTTTATTACAGAAAACATGGTTCTTCTCTTTGTATCATGGAAGAATGTGGTCATTCAGAAACTCCATGTACTTTTCAGACCTAAAGAGACAGACTGGCTCTGTGCTTTGGCACATGGTGGTCACCTCCAACCATTCATCTGGACAATCCAGGGTTGCATGGCATCATGTGCCACAATCAGAGCCACATCAGTGCACAAGAGTAAAAAATGAGTCTTTATGTATTCTGGGCCCGCTGTAGTTGCTTCTCTTTTTGATCATTGTGTAGTGGTGGCTAAATAGAGGCTTTATGCATCACAGCAAACCTCTGGAGAGTCCAACACCTTGATGTTCACAGGATTTCAGAGGTACCCACTTGCAGATTCAGATACCTGTTTGCCACTTTGTAATGGCATCTTAGCAGCTCTCTTTTAATCCAATATATTTGACTGGAAATAACCCTCCTGATTCTTTATTTTCACAAACTCGCATGCTCTGAATCAAATCTCTTAACGGTTCGATGATCACGCTTAGGTTTTGTGAAATATCTTAGGCTTGTCCAAGGCAATTATTTCACACTTTTCAGCCACAGAAAGTTCTTTCTCATATTGCTTGTAAATGATGATCTGCTTAATAATGGGGAACGTACACTACCAGTCAAATGTTTGGACACACCTTCCCTTTAAATCCAATGTGCCATGTTAACTTACACCTCACAGATGTCTGAGATTGATTTCAGTGATCTAAAGACCCTTATAATAATAATAATAATAATAATAATATAATAATATCATCCATGAGTTTAATTAAAAAAGATTCTTTGACACACTTAAAAATAAAAATTATTCAGAGCGCAGTTTAATAAAATGAGTGGTTCTGAACTCTAAATGCAGCTTTGTACAAAACTAAATCCCAGAGCGTTCGCTGTCGGTATTCCCTCCTCAAATTTCACTCCTCAAAGCTGACCTGCTGCCTTCATTACCCCGTGATGCACTGCTAGCCCAGCTGATGTGTTGCCTGATCTATAGTGGTGTTATATTTCAGCCTCAGTTTCGATAAAATTATTCCAGTTATCCCGACAGGTTGTCAATTCCTCTGCAATTAAAGTACACGCCCTATGTTTTGCTAATTCTGTTATTCAGAGAGGGAACAATAGTTTGCTGATTGCTAGTTCAATGTTTATGCGTGTTGCATCATTTTAACAATATAACATTTTCCAGGGGAAAACATGGCACATACCTGAAAACTGTACTTTATTTTGTACATAATTTTAGCATGCTGTGTTTATACATTTAGCTGTGTCCCATTTAGGGACCAGCCAGTATCTATTTTTTTTAAAGCTGATGCCGATTATTATATTTTCCTGAAAATCTTCTGATAAACAATTATTTGTTGATTAAATTTTTTAAAAATGTATGAATAATAAAATTTCCTTTTCGGTCCCTTACCGCTTTCAATAACAAAGATATTAATTACAGGCAGAGTTTACTTTTTCACAATGTTTTGATCTTTTCGTACTTGTTTTATTTTACAGGAGAGAGGTCTAACATCTGGAAACATCTTATTATTTTCTATACGGCTAGTTCAGGGTCACAGGGAAGCTAGAGACCATACCAGCAATCCATCACCAGTCCATCTCACCTGAATACAGCTGTACTTATTTATTTATCTTTAGATTTAGACCATAGGTGTATGCTGTATAAAAGCAACATATGGATGAACTTACCAGAAAAACTTTATTTATGCTGCCCTCAGATGTCGTCGTGTTCTAGTATTTTATAAAAGTATAAACTGATTGACATCATGATAGTTGTTGAAGACAGACAGTATTGTTAATAATTTTCACTTTATTGCTCTGAATAAACGTTCTCCTCGCTGCATTCACATCACTCCTCCTAAAATGCGCCTCAACGCGCAGCTAGCTGACAGAGCGATGCACAGAGGTTCTATAACTATAGCGTAAATTAAAAGTATGACCAGTACAACACAGCATCGTCATTACACGCGACAAAGAGAGTTAAATTGAAATTCGAGATTTGCTGATTCATTATTTATTTTGCAACTTTATTATGAAGCCCACTGTTGTAATGTTTGTCTTCTAGATGTTACTGTTTTCTCAGTAACATACTGGGAATACACTACTTTCAGCATGTTACCGGTACTCACAGAACAGCGGTGAGGAGTACTGAGGGCTGAATGAGGCCAGAGCTCCATCTAGAGGACAAATGATGCAAGGACATTCGTCTGCACAACTCTTATTACGTAGCAGCATTCATCGTTTTTTTTAAAAAAAAATAGGAATAAATCAACATTTAGTTGACTAAACAACGCCAATAATAGACATTTTGAAAAGCACTAATATCAGCTGATTTAATCGAGCAGCTAATAAATCGATCAGGCTGTAGTTAAGGTATGGAAATATGCAAACGTCATAATCAATCAATAAAAACAGTGCAAAAACAGACCATTGGGCTGATAAATAATGTAGAATATAAAGATCATTCAAATGAACTCTTTCTAGAAATGTGTAATGCGGATTTGTGATTTCAGACCTACTCATAAAATGTGGGTCATGACCATGAAAAAAGCTTGCTAAACAGACTGTTCATCTCCATTTAATGTGTTTTAACCAACCACTGACTAACATATGATTTGATGCATGCAAATCTCTGAACTCAAATGAGGTTTTAATGCCATAAGGCATCAGGGACAACACCACAGGAAAGGACCATTTTAAGGCTGTTCAGTGTGTAAGCATAATCTAGAACTCCAAAATACTAAAACTGATTTGGTCACTGAATCAGGCTATTTGAAGGTGTTGCTGCGATATAGAGAAATAGCATTTTGCTTATTTTTATTTAATTATATTGCTTGATATCAATTATCTAAATTTTTTAAACTCAAACGCAGCTATTTTGTGGTGCCACTTCATAAAGCTGTGCATCTTCACTGTTCTCACAGTTCAGTTAAACTATGATTATCTTGTCTTTGATTCAATTCAACAATGCTTCATGATGCATCAGTATGAGTTGCTTTGTCAATCACAGCATATTGAAACTATCTTCATCAATACAAGCAGTCAGATAATAATAATGAGCTCTGGTATTTGTCGAAATGAAATTTCTTGCAGTGATGATGTGTGTTTTGTCCTTTAAAGTGTCCCCATATTCAATTTAGTTAATCAATGGAAGAAGTTCAGATGTTGTCGTGTTATCTTTTACTAACAGAAAATGTTTGCAAGTATTCGAGTCAATTTGTAACTGAACATATTGTTGAGGTAAATAGTTGTTTGAGGACAGTTTTTTTAATTCCTTTTGTTTGTTGGCTCATGCTAACTGCTAGCCTACCAATGGTATTTTACTTTGATGCTAGCCTTAAGCTAACAAATCAGGTTTTGTACATCTTGATGTGCAGCTTTTCGTTATTTCAAGGAAACAATAAATATATTTTCAGTAAGCTGCTGGTGTATTTTATGTATATTTGACTAGTTTTTTTAACAGATTCAGCTCTTATTGCAGTACTAAGACACATGATTATAATGAAAAAGGAACTGAAACTGTTGTATCAAACTTTTGATTGAATTATCGTCCAGCCCTAGTTTCAGCCATGTTTGGTAGTTACATACATGGATGGATTAAAGGATGTTTTAGACAAAGACATCCATGCTGCTTTTTTCAGTTTTGTTTTCTTTTTTAATGAGGTGACAGTGTAGAGAGACACAGTAAGCAGGCCAGGAGACAGCTGGGTATCAAACCACCTTGTTTATTTGGTTTGTCACTAGATGTCTGGACGACTGTCAAGCCATCCATATTTCTTTCTTATAATACAGTAGCTGTCAGGCTCATGCCTCCTTAACAGTAAATCTGCTAAAATGTCATTAATGTTATAAAATTTTGACAGGGTTTGTAGTATGCATCCCATTTTTCTAATAACAGTGTTGAACCCGTTTCAGCACACATGACATTTTACGTATACTTGAGTATTTAAGTTCATCTTAGCTACTATGGCAGGTATGAGCAACTATCCTGCAGGTTTTAGGTGTTTACCTGCTCCAACCCTGATTCTGAGCCAGTACCTTATTAAATCTGGTGTGTAATTAGCAAATCAAAGGTACACACTGGACAGGCCACCAGCCAACACAGAGAGACAAACATCCAATCATGTTCACTCACTCCTTGGAAGAATTTTGTGGCTAATTAACCAACATGCATGTTTTTGTACTGTGTAAGCCAGAGTACCTGGAGAGCCACTTATGCAAGGAAAGAACATGCAAACACCACAAAGAAACTGTTTGATACTCGTTGAGCAGCACTGAAATTGACCTTATTTATATTGGTATTATATAGCTTAGACATCGAAAAACTGTCAGCCAAACACACACAAAAGTAATGAAAACACATTTATTTTAGTCAAGCATCAAAATAAGAATGAAAATAATGCAGTACTAATGTAATGCATGTTAGCTTAAAAATACACACCGGCTATATTTCAGTTTCTCAGGAAAGTTGCATCTGCTGCACACTAACTGGCAAATTAGATCCTCATTGGCTGGCATGTGTATATTCAATGTAGTGGAATGGAGTGATAATTACCATTGAGAGGTAGTTTAGTTATAGATAATAGAATTCTCTTTTGTTTTTGTTTTTTTTTTGCTTACAAAGGTGGCAATGGAGGCAAGGCTGGAAGAGCTGGAGAAGGCATGGCAGCAAGTTGCTCCTTATTTAAACTGAAGTAAGTTAAATGCATTTAATTATTTTCAAGGCACAACTTTGATGTAGATATAATCGCAACAAGTCAACAAATATTATAGGAGCTGGACAACTGAACAACAAGAGAGTACAAGGAAAATAATCCATCTAACTTTTTACTACTAAGAGTGCCATGACTCCTAACTGATCATTAAAGGAGCACTAACAGAAACATTTACCAGCTCTGCTGGCTTCAACTTTGTTGCAACTCAGACAGACAGACAGAGTTATTCGGCTGATATGCATGCTGATTCAGGTGATTGATAAGCACATCAGTGCATTCATGGCCCGTTGCTGTAAGACTGATTCACCTCACTTTCTGTAAACTTGACCTGAATTTGACCCATGAAGTAAGTGAATAGCAGCTCCTCTGTCACAATACAGTATCATCCATTGACTTTTATTGCCATTTCAGAGCATTCTGCAGGGCTTGATTGGAGCATTCTTCTTTCGCTGCAGAAGAGCACAGTACATTTCACCGCAGCCGTCCCCGAACAGCTTATGTCTGTCTGGTTTTTAAGGTTTAAATCCTGCAAACTGGTTACACTTCTCATTTAATGGAGCAAACCGTATATGACATTGATTGAATCCACGACATCCTAATATTGTCTTTAACTGATAAAATGCTGAAGTGTTTTGTGTTTGAAGGATTTGTTGGTTTATGTCTTTTTCAGCACAACATATCTTTTACTGACCCTGTCACAAGCTTAGCATGGAGTTAAATGGCTTGCTTTTACTTTGGAAAATCACAATGGCAAGAGTGACATGAATATCAGGTCTAGATGCAAGCCTCACGATATGTCCTCTCTACACAAATGGTGTTCTTTGTCCCTCTGTTTGTTTGTGTGATAAGTGATAATAATATTTAAAAAATGAGACAAATTTCCTAATTCTACTGGTACATGTGGTTTGAAATGTTGCTACTGTCTCACAAAATCAGTGCAAATTGCAAAAGAAACTAATCCAGAATTGATATTGTATGATTTGTAAATATATTAGTTGTATGATACCTGAAAATCAATATTTAGTAAGTTTGTTCAGTTACGAGGTCAAGCGTTTCCTGTTCTGCACATGAATGCTGCAGCGGGTATTTTGGACCTCTCCTCCACATAGATCTTCTCTATCTGTCAGGTTTCAGGGCTGTCAGCAACAGTTTCAGCTCCCACCAAAGATTTTTTTATTGGACATAGGTCTGGGGACTAGCTAGGCTACTCCAGAACCATGATCTGGTTCTTACGGAGCCCCTCATTGGTCAACCTGACCGCTTGTTGGAAGGCCCACATTGTTCAAACTTCCCACCAGTACCTCTGTCATCCTCACTAACATCTCACTGTCCGGCCCAGAGCCCTTCCATTGTGTGAGTGAATATGCAGTATTTTCTTCTTGCAGTCGTTTCTGTTTGTGCAGTTTTTGCAGCACCCGTCTACATTTGCACTTTTCTTTTTTCTTTTTTTTTTGCACCTTTGATTTTGCAGCACTTTTCTGTTTTTGCATCACGTTTGTGTATCTGCAACGTGCAGCTAGCCTTTCTGTTTGAATATGCCGCATGTTTTAGTATAGGAAAGGCATTTCCCCTAAAAATCATCACATAAGAACATAAATGTAAACTTTATTCATTTAAGAGTTCAAATCGTCAACAACTTACAATTCAGCAGCTGTAGACTGCAGCTTATTTAAACAATGTGTACAAAATGTTCATTTTATTTCTAAATAACTGGAAAATAAAGCAGTTTTTTAGTGAAACTTAAGACATTTCCATAATAGACTGAACCTCTAGTGTTTTGAGGTCCTAATAGCGCCTCTGGGTCATTGTTTTTAATCATGTTTGGTCGGTGTGATTAAACTTGGTGCAAAACAATGCTGCAGCATGTTTCCAGTGTGATATAATAAAACTACTGGTGTCTCAGAGGTGGCAACTTGGCTTGCTGAGATGAAGAAACGACGTCTGTGTGTTTGATTCAAAGCATTTAGGAGTGAAACCCTGTTTGTTATTCACCTGTAGGTCTTTACCCGGCGCTAGGACCCAGGGTGCGCGATTTTCATCTCCAGCTGCTGCAGACCGAAAACTGGCAATAAGGGAAGATCGCGAGGACAAGCCAAAATTGCTTACCATATTCATTCTGCCTCGAAATCAGCCCCGTGCCCGCTCGCCTCAGCCTCCGTGCAGACAACAATAGCTTGTTGCGCTGCAGCTTGCAGGTTTCGAGGTTGTCGACAGCTCGGAGCGCAAGGTAAGACGGTGCAGTTGCATGCGATTACTAATAACAAAGGCGTTACGGGCGAGCAGGGGGCATTAAAGGGGGCATTGCACAACGCTATTTAGGGCGAGGGAAACTCTGCCAAACTTTGACCTGGATATTGGCGTTTTACAGTAGTTGTGTGTATTGCTGGAGCTGCGGTAGTTGCGGAGATGTTTCCCTGCTATCCCGCAGCATTATAGGATCGTGTCACATGTATGGACAGCCAAGTTGTGTGTCGAGATGACATCCATTTAACTGCCGTCCATGCATACCGGCTCTGTGTGACATCAGCTACCTAATCCCCGAAAACGATTTGACACATTGCACACAGATTGTAGCGTTTCAGACAGATATGAAAGGGTTTATGAGCACCGGGCCATGCATTAAAACCGGAGAACAGGAACATCACTCTTACTGGTACCGCGATCGGCTGCCATCCTCCTTTCGTTTACTGGAGAATAATTCATTACTTACACCAAGATGGGAGAATATCGCGTGTGATTCGTGCCAGACTTCGACCCCGCCGTCCTCCTCGAGCCCGACCAGGTGAAGCTCGAACTTAGACGGGACATCCGCGTCGCTGGGAAGCATGGCGGCCTAAATAGGGTCGGTAATCTCCAATATGACTCACGGTTTGATGACCATGTGTGACCACTTTTGAAAACGACACACTTAAATAAGGAAACCCGGGCCTTCCAAATAAACAACGCGTCTTCCTCTGCGCTATGTTGTCACAGTGCATGTGCGGAATACCACATCCCTGCTCGACAGATTTATTATAGCACGCATAAGTTTTTCTCCCCCCCGTCCTCCTCTTTCTACACCCACATCTTCATGCATCCTTTGTGGGGCTGTGAAGCGGACTCGGTGAAGCAGCCGGTCACTCCACTGGGATGGCTCGTGCGCGCTCGTTCAGGTCTCCGGGTTACCCCGGCTCAGACACAATGCGATGTGTCAGCTGCCGACTTTGTCACACTGTTTGTGCAGACACGGTTTTCTACAGAGGTCCCCCCTTTTTTTTTTTATCTGGTCGATGTTTCTTCTTTCCTTCTTTTAAAAAATAGTGTTTCCCAGTTTCACATTTAGCCAACGATTTGGTGGCTTGCACGCAGCCATTACTGAGCGAATGGCGAAGGGCATGTTGGAGGCTCTCGCGCAGCGACCCACTCAAAAAGCCTCGAAGTTGTTTCTGCCGGGTGGACACACAGGATGGCTTTCATGCACGCAGGGTTGTATTCAAACCTCGCCAGTTTGTTTGGTTGTTTCTTCGCCGGTGTTGAGAAAAGTATGAAATGTGTTGACCCTAAAAGCTGCGGATACCCTTGTAAACAGCAGGCCTGCTCTGTTTGTGGGATTCAGGTAAGACAAGTGGCCTAATTACGGCACAGCAACCTGCACTGCTTAACTACTCTGCCAAAATGTGATTATGGAGTAAGAGAGCTAAATATCCTGTCGCTGTTTATCTTTGGAATGAGAATTAGGCAAGACCAAGCGCACATCCTCCTTTCTGTCCACTGATTTCAACCCAGTGTGTGTACCTGTGTGTTAAAGCAACAGATGTGTTGTCATTCACGTCTTTAAAAAAGGGCTCCTGGTTAATTTTTTAATCAACTCTTCCTGTGATGTCTTGCTGCATCACAGTTGCAGTGTGAGCTTTAATAAAAGTAAAAGGTGCTTAAAAAAGAAGTGTATCCCATTATAAAATATTAAGTTATATATCTCTTACATGGGGAATAAGTGTTTGGATTGTTGTCAGGTGCTTTCTGTTGTCTTTGTTTTGAACTGGCTTTGTGTAAGTAGATTAAAGGAAAACTACCTGCATGTTATCTCAATCCAATCCAATCCATTTTTATTTATATAGCACATTTTATAAACAAAGTGTTTCCAAAGTGCTGCACAGCATATGCTGAATATATCTTTACTAATAGAATTCCTTTGCATGAATGCAGATAAAACTGACACGATTTAACAGTAAATGGTGTGTGTCTTTAGCAGGAAACTACTGATGGTGCTGTCTTTGCTTATATATTCATTATAAATAATCAGCGTTTTGTTTACAGCGTCGTTGCCATTTTCTGCATCCATTGAGTTCAGATTCGCAAGGTCCCAAATTGTTTTGATGCAGTTTGAGTTGTTGGGCCTAAATGTTTCTGTCATCTTTTGAGCATTTTGGATGAAGTGTAGTTAAATGCATTATTGATTTGACATAAATTGATGTTTGATCGTCACAAAACTGGTCCAAAATGGAACATGCAGCCGTGTTCAGATGAGATCCTGCCTGGAGAGAAACTTTCACAGAACAATGAAAGGATGCAGAGTTGCTGATAAGCATCAGGTGTCTATATTTTATGATGATTTTATTTAGTGTTTGAAAAAATGTGTAGTTTTTTTTAATGGGGTGGAAATTTTTAGGCAAATTTTAACTACGCGTTCATATTCTGCACTTTTCTGAGATGGTTGCTCGACTCATTTCACAGAAGCACAGAATAATTTAGTAAAGAGCTTTTTATCACCTCTTAAAGCTTGTTTTAAAATACGTTTCATTCCACTGAAGGAGATGGTTAACCCTGTACATGAAGCTCATTCAACTAGCCATGTTAGATCCATGGCATCATATAAAAGACCTAAGTTTCTTTGAACATATATGTCTTCCCCCTCATCTTCTCAAAGCCTCTAGCACCTACTGCCTTGTTTCCTTGTGTTCAATTTCAAGCAACAAAAACCCAAACCTCTCCCACTTTCTCCTTTTCGCTAAATCTTTCCAGCCCCTGCAGCAGCTAACTGTTAATTGACCCTCTTTCCACTCTTTTCTCATTCTTCTGCTTTTAAATGCAGTTTATGACTTCTTTGCCCCGATAAGCCCTTCTCAGTTAAGCGCACCGTTACACTCTTTGGTCGCGATCCCCCATTCCCCTTGAGCGGCTGGAAGTCGCGGTGCATGCCGGTACCTGCAGTCCCCACCCCTCTCTGCTTCTAAAGCGTCCAATGCTGGGCGTGGGTAGCGGAGCACTGCATCTCCCATGCTGTCACCGCGCGCTCTCGTGCCCCTCTCCTTACCAGACTGGAGGCTGGAGATACGAAACGGACTGTCTTAACGACCCACCCCCATCCCCTTCTCCTCCCTTCCTCCCGCCCCCCTCTCCCCGGACTTTTAGAGCCGAAAACCGTCGAGGTTAGTGAGCAGCCACGGGCGGCGGAGGCGAAAGGCTGGACGCGGCCGCACCACAGCCGTGCTTGCACGTCGTTACCTTGTCATCTGGACGAGCGGGTTCGTAAGTGTTTGTGTCATTAGACATCTTTCACCTCGCCTGCTGATTAGCATGGGGACGGTTTAGGTTAGTGTGTGGAGGGGCCCGGGGAGGAGAGAGGCTCGCTGGGTCCGGGGGGCTCGCCGAATGCCTTTCAACGCCGGAGTGGCTCAGTGAGTCCACTGTAGGGGCCGATAAGAGAGACGGGGGCACTTCACTTTAAGAGATAAATAACAGTAGCCTGCCTCAACATGTAAACCAGCGGCAGTTGTGTGAGGGCTTCGCGGAGCTGCGCAGGGAGCCGGGCTGGAGGTGGTGGTGGTCAGCGGAGTTCATATTGTTTGCTCCCTTTCCTCACTCCAGCCACACCAGCCCGTTTAATAAGTTGTGTGAGCCAGCTCTCTGGTCCTTCAGACCGAGACTTTTCCTACATATTTGTCAAAGCCTTCAGCTTGTGACATTAGTGGGTGTAATAGATTATTTGTTTGCGAAACGTCCGGCGACAGTCACTCTGTCGGGAGACGAAACAGCCTGATAGTGGTCGGGAGTTTAGTTTGGTTCTCCTTTTTTGTTTTATACTAATGTTGACTTATCAGGAGATGTGACACATTACCACACTGTGTTCCTGCGTTGTAGCCACACAGTCGGAGGTGGATCTCTCCTGTCACTTGCTGTTTTCCCCCCTAAACATCTGTCTTTCCTCGCAGCCCCCGGTGATATTTTGTGGTATTTGGTTTAGTAGTAAGGACAGCCTGTATGTCCAGGTCTGCAGATGGACCGATCACCTGGGAGCCAGTTGCCTTTTCCTCTCATTATGCTCACCATCTCTAGCTGCGACCCGGAGTTTTTTTCTCTCTCTCCCATGTTCGTATTTATAACTGAGGCACGCGCGTTGTTTTGAAGCGTGCGTTTTGTTTTCATTGTGCACTTTGGATCGTGTGTCTTTAACGCCGCGAGCAGGACGGCGATCTCACCGGGTGGAAGTGGGGCTATACAGCAGGCTTGTTTTTTCCAGGCTCCACTTTGTTTCGTCTGGGCAGAGCTGGCGTGCGCGCGCGGACCACCGCATGCATTTTGCTGGCCTACATCAGGACGGGAGAAACGAAATGTTGCGGAGCAGATCGGAGCACAAAGACAAACTAGCTGCGAGCAACTGTTGTAGGGTAATGTATGCAGACCCTCGCTATCTGCATCGCTGGGTTCCCCCCTCGCTGCTCGCGGATTACAGCAGGAATCGGCGCGTCTGTCATTGTGTGCATAATTTCCGTTATGTCTCAATTACTCCGAGGTGAAACATTTCCCTTCCCTCAAAGCTTTAATGTGGATTTCCTTTCTTACCTTCTCCCTTTTGTAGTCGTCTCATTTACTTGCAGATGCGCTCGTCTCTCCCGGTGTACACGGAAGTGTTTTAAATGATGCTTTTCAGATGACATTGCATGTGTTTTAATCATAACTGCGTGTGTTATTTTATATTTGCAAACCACTCACCTAAGACCATTAATTTTTACATTTCAATTTAACGCTCGTTTTCTTGTTATGCTTAGGTCTACAAGTAAGTGTGAAAACTTGGACACATTTCAAAGCATTTGTATGACTTAATCAACAATGCATCATTTCAGCAGTCACAGGTGATTGTCTCATGATGAATGAGCTTACAGGGAGAACCCTGGGGTCTGAGAGGTCAGGGGTCAGCTTAGCACAAGCTTCTGTTTGAAGTGACTGATAAGTCACAGAGACTGTACAGCACCTGTGGCTCTCTAGATGGATAGATAGATAGATAGATAGATAGATAGATAGATAGATAGATAGATAGATAGATAGATAGATAGATAGAT
>JBAMHV010000007.1:14156736-14176784 GCA_037177535.1 Pseudomugil gertrudae | reverse complement strand
ATAGATAGATAGATAGATAGATAGATAGATAGATAGATAGATAGATAGATAGATAGATAGATAGATAGATAGATATCCTTGGATCTAATTTAGTTCTTAATTCTTAATTAACATGAACTTTTATTGATTTATTGTTCTGCGATTGACAATGTGGTAGGCTGCTCTCATGCAAAAAGACACAGTTTGATAGTCTTCTAATCATTTTCATCTTATTTGTGATTGAATATAGTTTTTAAAAGGCTGTAAAAAGGGAAAAAATGCTTTTTTTTATTTTGTGAAATATTCTAATTTAATTTGAAACCAGCAATATGTTGGGATAGAGAGTTAGAGAAGCTGGTTTACCACAGCGTTTCGACACTTTCTCACATGTTGTGTTTGGGACACTGAGTGAGGAGTTTTTAAAGTGAAATGTTTGCTGATATTTGCTTAACGTGATGTTTGATGTAAGTGTGCAGAACCTGGTTAGGCTTTGCATTGCTGAATCAAACGGAGATCTTCATTGCAAAGCACGTTTAACACATTTGTGCTCAATAAAAACTAAGACTCACTAAGAAATAGCGGACACTTCCACTGAAATGATGAGCTTTACTTGTCATGTGACTTTTCTTTACACGTTCTGTGCTTGCCGTCATAAAATAATTAATAGAAAATCATCAGATCAGTAACCTTATACAGTACCCGCTTGCAGTGTTTGTCCAGGTGCACAACAGTCTATGAACTTTCAACTTTATATTCAGGACGCTGTCATATAAGAAGTGGAAAGCCCCTGAATTTCAGACCGAACCCAAGTCGAATAAATTTGAATGAATATTTGTGATAATAAGGACAAACCCAGTCCTCTGTGGCCTGCGTTGGATCCAATACCTGTTAGATCCAGTGTCACCTTTACAATTCAGCAAATAAGGAAATTTCTATAAACATATATAACCCATTTTGACTCAGAAGCTGACTGCATGGTTCCCATGGTAACGTGACACACGGTCTACAGTTTCTGTATTTGCAAAGCTCTTTTGGTGGCTTAACTTACAATTCACCAGGTTTCACATGTAACCTGTTCTCCCAGCTGAGAGAGACCATAAGTTTTGATACGCCTGCTGAGCTCAGGGCAAAGGGTTAGATTTTTAGCTCAGGTAACTTACGATTTAATCGATTAAATACTGAAAAGGTGGTGTATTATTATCACATTTAGATTCTTAAACGTGATAGGTTTGTACTGTCTGACTGACTGGTAGATTGAGTGTTAAATAATTGATTTCTCTCCGTGTCATTTGCTAATTTGATTCACTTTTTAATATCAGTCACGTTCTTTCATTTTGGTTATAACGTCAGGCATCAGCATAGATCCAGTGGGTCTGCACCAGAACATTTCAACCTCTCTGTGGGAATTTGCGGTCTGGTGCATCGTTTTACAGACAGTTTAATATCGAAACTGAACATTAACTGTTCTGCAGCAGGATATGAGTCCAGTCTAAGTTACCATGGTGATTTAACTGGTTTAAAGAGGGTCATCTTCATGGCATTGAAAGCTTTCTGACATTAAGCTCAACGTACCTTCCTAAGCTTTTTAACTTTCTTCATAGCACACCCCTCTGGATGGCAGCAAGTTGCGCACATCATGGATGTGCACACTGATAATCTGCGTGTTCAGTTCCATGTGTTGATTCAGCCAGAAATCATTGTTTGCTAATAGTGTGAAGTAGCACTGGGTCTGTAGAGCAAAATGCATCTGTGTTGTGTATCCGTGTTTAATGTTTTGGGGTTGAGTGGTAAGAGGATCACACCTTTTCACTATGAGGGTTATTCTTTAGGTCATTTCTGTTTGGGGACTCCTGCAGGATCTTTCCATCAAATGGACGTCTGTTCTAGACAGATCTGTCTGTCTTAGATTCTGGACTGATGAGTAGTTACATCAAGACACACACAATTAGTTTATAATACTTCTCTTTGCTGCCATAAAACGCTCTGAATGGTTAAACGTGATTTTTTTTTAAAGCATCTCTTGTAAAACAAAGTTTTTAAATAAGCTGCTGTATAAAATAGTCTTACTTCTCCACAAGGTTTTAAATATAATGTTTTCCTTCATTTGTAAAAAACAAAGGCACCTCCCAATGACATGTAATTTTCTCTTTTCTTGTGTTCTGCAGCATTTCAGAGAAAACTGTCCTGACTGGCTCAGCTACCATCTGAGGCATGTTGTGCTAAAGAAACACCTATGCAGGTAAATGGGGTTTTCTGTTGTTAGCTTACCTGATTAGAGAATTGTGACTGTTTTAGCAAATTAACACTGAGCTCTTAAACTTTTCTTATTACTCAGGTGGAATCTACACTAATGAATGTTGGGGATGGAGGCAAGGTGAGCAGAGAGATCAGTGCTCTAAATAAAGCGCCCTCTAGTATGGTGGGAAATCCTCCCCAGACACTACCCCCTGAGTTTAGAGGAGATGTAAACTTCAGTCAACAAAACAAGACCACTCCAACAAGAGACTGTAAGACAGTAAAAGCATGTCTGGACACTGGCAATTGCCACCACAGCCCTGAACTTCCTCCACCTCAACAGCCTAATAATGCACCAATGTCCAGCTCAGTCCTCCCCAGCTCAGAGAAGAGAACAGACAAAAGGACAGAAGCCCCTAAAGTCAGAGCCGACGGTGCTGGGGTCTTCCCCACTCCTCAGTGGCCGAGCAGCATAAAAGCCAGCCGAGAAGAATCTCACAAGCCCTGTCACAGCAATGTGACATCCAGTAAGAAATCACATCCACAAACGCAAGCCTTGCAAAGTGTTCCTCCAGGGTTCCAGTGCTCTGCCATGTTTAAACCAGCCCAGCCTGTTGCCTTTCTTCCCACTAACTTTTCTTCTCCACTTTGTAAAATTACTCTCCCACCAGCATTAGGTCAGATTGCAGCTTTGAGAGAAGCCACAGCTAGTCAGTTTCCAAAAGAAATCCATCCTCAGAGCTCAGGCATTGGAGGGACCCCTCTCATGCGCACCTATCCCTGCTCGCTGTCTTTGGGCCGGAATCCGGACAAAAAGGCAGGCGGATCAATGTTAAAGCTCAAGTCCAACCACTCATCAAGTAAGAATGCCAAATCTTTAGCCTCCGTGGTAGCTTCACCAGCTATTGCGCTACCGTTGCAGCACCCATCATTAACTTCAGCAGCACCCACCCACTACACGTTTTCTCCCACTGCTGCTATTTGCTGTAGCTCTGCACTGGCCAACATCACCTCTCAGAGCAGACTGCTGAACCATGTCGAGAAAGGCAACAGCATGGATAAGACAGCCACAGGTTGTCTTAACACAGCGCCCCCTACTGATACAGGGGAACACACACCTAGCTCAGTTGAACAAAGAGACGTACCTCTGGATTTGTCTGCTAAATCAAAACGTCCAAAATGCGTAACTGATGCGCCGGTTTCTGCGATGGAGGCTCATATTAATGAGTCGAATCAGAGAGATTTCCTGAACGCAAAGAGGACTCATTCTACATCTTATAGCGCAGCTGTGCAATACCCCATCTTACCAAATACCCACAGGAACGGATCTCATCAGAAGCAAATCATTAGGACTCAGAATCACCAGGTCCCTGAACCTAAACCAACGTGGGGAAAGGGATCTTCACAGGACTCAATAAAAACCCTCCCCGGTACATATGTAGGTGTGGCTAGCCCCATACTGGCGTCTACCCTGAGAGGCAAAGATGGAAAAGGGACGTTTGCTGATGAATTTCAGAGTTTTGCAAAGCAAGAGTTTATATCTATAATTGACCAAGGAGAGCATCTGGCCTCAGGGGGAAAGAAGCCATCTTGTCTAATGAAGGGGAACCAACATGCACACAGTGTCAAACATGTTAAAAACACCAGCACAGCCATAGCTAAGAACTGTCCCCTTAAAGGAGCCCTTACGACTGCACTGTCAAGTCCTGCTAACACTCAGAGTCATCAGAAATCTGGATCTGGCAAAACACTGGTGCCATACTCTACTGCTGCTGTCAATCCTGCTTGGCAGCAGTCGTCTCTTCTTCCACACCAACCCTCCGCTCTTCAGAGAAAACACTCACAGGGATCTCTAAAGACAAAGGGCACCGCAGATACAGAGGAATGTACAGTTCAGACAACCCATCACAGCCCGTCCAAACCTGAGGATGATAAGTGGGAGAGAATAAAGTCTCCCTTGTCCAACCTTGCTTCTATCGTAAAGCAACAGAGTCTGGAAACGACGGCACCGGCAGGTGAGGGGAATACTCAAGCCTTGCCTTGTACTACAAGAAAAGCTGATGTTCTGAATTTGCGTGCTGGGAGCCAAGACGCCCAGTCCAAACACGCTTCTTCTTTTGAATATCCACCATACTGGTCTGTGGACAAGTGGCCTGGCACAGCATCTCAAGGGGAACCGACCCAAGCCACGAAAAGACCCGGGAAGGTGAACGCTGCTGAGCCCCTGGAGAAGGATACTCCTATGCACACCAGCCAGGAAGAGCACATGGGACAGCAGGGCTCTTGCAAGCCACCTGGTCAGTCTCAGCTCTTTGGAAGCAATGCATCAACAAATGGGAACAGGATGGAAAGCGAGCTAGCCCAGGTGTTAGAGGGGGTGATTTCAAAGAAAGACAGTGGGACAAGTGACAGTCCCCAGAATGAAAAGTCGGAGGATGCGGTCGTGTCCATTCATACAGGCCAGTCTACTGGTGACAAGTTTGAGAAGAAAGCAAACAGAACCAAAGAGGAATTGCCAACCAAAGCAAAAAGCGTTGCCACGAAACAGAAGAAGACCCCCCCGAAGAAGCCAGCAAAGGAAAAGTCCCCAGCAGACCCATTAAAAAAGACAGCACGGCAGAGAAAGCAGGATGCTGAAAATCCACCTGCCAAAGTGTCTCCAAACAAAAAGGTAAACATGGTAAATAACATTCTCTCTTTCCTGCGATACGTTATAATTAGTTATGCCTAGAAATAAAGTTTAAAATAACTCATTTAATCATCTCAACTATTAAGTTTTTCATTTAGTTTTCTTTCACAGTTTTCATTTATGATTAGATAATACTGAAGGTCTCATTGGTCACAATTACCACATTAGGATTGTGGTCAGTAATATCCAGCGTCATGTGATCAGTCCTGTCTTTGTGTATTTCAGCAGAAGAAACAATGTGCAAATGCGCTGGAGCAGAATCTGCTGGCGGGGAAACTTTCCCCACAGTGTAAAAAGGACAAGATGAGTCCCAGCAAGGCTGAGCAACCTACCCGCAACAAAGCAGGTACCAGGTTTGCTTCCTCATAGACATTTACTGACATTGTGACATTCACTGCCCTTAAAAGTTCTCCCAGCATGCACATATTTGTGACGTCCATCACAAATGTTATGATGCTTTTAGGTGTGTAGACATGTCCGGGCAGTTGGCTTAATCTGGGAACACATTTCAGTCTTGGGGTTAAATAACCTGCAGAGTGGCAGAAAATGTCTCACATTTCCGGTTTTTCTTTGTCCCTGATACATGTAAACCAGCTTCTGTGCTTAGAATAAACCACCAGATGTGTTTAATTCAGTTCCAGACAGCAGGAGCTGTCCTCGGAGTGAAGAGGCTTCGGTGTCTCTCAGTAAATCTGCCGTATCCAGGAAAGAGGGGGATGCCGCTGAGCCGTCCATCCCAAGACTGAGAAGAGGGCGACGGCGAGCGGACGATGCTCGACTTGACCTGTGGGGCTTTGCAACACCTTCTCCTCCACCCCCACCAATGCCTCCTCCTGCTGCTTCTCCCCCACTGTTACCCTCACTGACTCCCAACCAGCCCGCCCGCAGACCGAGGGGGAGACCCCGATCGAGCACCCTGACAGAGCGCGTGTTTAAGGGCAAGGCCAAGACAGCTGGTGCGGAGGGTGATGCCCCTCCACATAAGAAACGCCGGCGATGTTCCAGTAAGAAGTACGAGACCGGCGACTATATCACAGAGAGAGACAAGCTGGAAGATGGAGAGCGCCTTGAAGACTCCACGAGGAAGGACGCTGGGATCCCAGCAGGTACACAACTGGTTTTACCTCACTGTTTCCACACAGTTACAATCATGGCAATGGTTCCTCTGGTTTCAGGTTGGAATAAACCTGAAGAATGTCCATTTTCTTCTGGGTTGAAATGAGATCTGAGTTTCACTTATTGGTGATTAAGGGATTGATTTATTGACAGACAATGAATCAACAACTTTTTAAATTATTTTTGGATTATTTAAAATAATTTCTTCTCAGGAATTCCTAATGAAAATAATCAGTACACTGAGTGATTGTAGCTCTAATTTGAAGTATTTTTTAGTAATTGTTTCAGTCCATTTCAATGTGAGCTGGTAAAAAGCAGATGAGGAAGGCTGAATCATTCGGTTTTAAACACTACATGAATCCTTTGTTGGCAGCTGAAGTACGCAGTGACAAACATTTGGGCAGGTTTGCTTTTGATGGTATTTATCATCATTTGACGTTTTACAGATTAAGTGATTATTCATTCTCTCTGGGGGAAAACGAATCAATGAATCAGTTCTGACAACAGAGGAAATAGCAGAGTAACTTTACTTATATGCATCATTCTCTATAGTTTCTGCTTAAATAGATGTAGAACAGCTACAAGAATGCAATATATTCACTGGACACTTTATTAGGTGTGCTCGGGGGTCCCCGTTCCCATTCAGAACTGGTTTAATTCTTCATGGCATACTGTTGGTTTGTTAAGGGAAACCATTCCTCAGGGGTTTATGTTTGTATTGACATGATGGCATCACACATCTGCTGCATCCAGTGAGACTTCTCCATCCACCACATCTGAAAAGTGCTCCACTGGATCGAGATCTGGTGATGTGTAGGTTACCAGTGTACCATAAATAGCTATCACAGGACAGTACACTGGTCATAAAGGAGTGTTCAGCAGTACTCAGGAAGGCTTCGGTCTTTAACTGTACTCTGCTGGTACTAAAGGGGCTATAGTGTGCTGAGAAAATCTCCCCTGTGCCATTACACCAGCAGCACTAGGCTGAACCATTAATACAAGGCAGGATGCTTTTACGCTTTTTATTCCAAAGTCTGACTGTCACAGCTGAATTCAAGACAAATCTGACCAGTCAGCACTTCACTTAACCAATCATGGTGAGTGTGTGTGAATTATATCCTTTGTTAGCTGACAGGAAAGACACCTGGTGTGGTCCTCTTCTGCTGTATCTCATCTTGTGCTTTCAGAGACGTTTTTCTGCATGCACTGGTTGTAACCAGTGGTTATTTCAGTTCCTGTTGTTATTCTTTAATCTCTAGCAAGTCTACCCATTCTGCTCTGACCTCTGACATCACTGCCATATTTTGTTTCAGACAACTGCTGCTCATTGGATATTTTCCCTCTTATCTTACTCTAAGCCCCAGAGACGGTTCAGCATCTCAGTAGTTCAGCTGCTTTTTAAATGCTCAAACTAGTCTGTCTGGCAACTATGTCACGTTCAAAGTCATCCTGACATTAGTTTTAACTTCAGCACATCATCTTAAACCCATCTACATGATTTGAGTTGCTTCATGTGTTTGCAGATTAGCTATATCTGTTAAAAGTCATTGAAAATACGTACCGTATAAAGTAGCTAGTGGGTATATTTATACAGCTTTTTGAAATTCAGTTAAAATAAATTTAAAAACATTTTTTGCTCAACATATGACTAATTGCCATTTGTATGTAGTCACTGATGATGAAAATAATATGTAATAGGTGTGCTCGTGGTTAGGTTAAGTAGCGCTTGCATTTTAAAGTAAAATAACTTATAAACAAGAAACGTTAACGCACTTATTATTTAAAATGTATATTTAAAAAGTCCTGTTGAATGAGCTTTTATTTGATCCTGTTTCAGATGGACACAAAGATGCCAGTTCTGCCTTTTCCCCCTAAATTTTTACCTTTTATTAAGAAAAGCTGAGTCAGAGCTCATCCGGCCAGAACCGTAAGTCTGGGCTGGAATGATGTCAGAATCATTCTCATAGTCACAAACAAGCTGATCTGCATTTATAGCTCCACTAATGCAGAGGTGGTGGTGGTTTCGCTGTCTGAAACATAACTCAGAAAGTTATGCATGTGTTTTGATTCTGGTTCTAAGAAGTTGCAGAATTGGAATAGGGAGCAATGGATTATATTTTGGTGATGATCCAGATCATCTCCTGAATTTTTTTTCTAAAGGATTCTTTACTGGGAAGAGATGGGGATAAAGGAGTTGGGGATAACACCAAAACGATGACCAGGGCTTAGCTAAGTAATGAGTAATCAGTAACGAGCAGAGAGGTTTGATGCTGCTTTCCACAGACCTGATGGATCTGATGCTGAGAGTCACTCAGGGCCACTTCCTTCAAACTTTCCTTTCAAGGACAGATCTTCTCAGAGATCAATGAGTGCTGTGACTTCTTTTTGAGAAACTGGTGAAATCTCTGATTAATCGTTTTAGTTTCAGTTCTCCCACTTCTTCATCTAGCACCTCTAATTCATAAAATGTTTGTTTACAAAGTGATGCCTTAAAGTCCGCTAATCGCCTATGCCTCTAAACACAAGGCCGGGCTGGATTATAATCTGTACGGTACTTTGCCTTCTGCCAACGTTTCCCTTTTTAGAGCAAGAAATGTCAATATTTCCTGACTCAGTTACGGTATTGTTTTCTTCAGCTTGGTTGCCTCTTCTTGTCCTCTGGCTGGCTTCTGTGTTTGCAGAGGCAAACACTTGCTGATTGGTTCATGTCAGCTCTGCTTTCACCCCTTACATCGGGTATAAACATGAGAATAGCATCCACAGGTTAACATGTAAATGCTCCATGACTATCTTAACAGATGGTCTGGGTCCAGATTAAACTGTATTTGATCCAGTTTGAATCCTGTTGTTTTATCCCTACCTCTCTCCACTCGTCTGTTATCTTGTTTGTCATGCTTGACTGAAGAAAAAGTCACCAAATTAGCTAATCTGGTTACCAGGGAAATGTGCGGAGGTGCTGATGTGTTTTTATAATGTAACTGCTATGAATCAGTTAGAAAATAATGTCTCATATTGATGATTTATCATCTTTTCCTGCAACTAGAGTCATGCAGCTCATGCTGTGACACTTGAATACATGACTCTCGAACACATCTGCTGGGAAATTCAGGATGGATGGAGTGTTGCATTTACATGCAAATTGAGAAAAATTGGGTCTTTTGATACCTTGTAAAACTGCGAAAGTGTTTAAATAAATATCACAGAGGATCTGCTCGGTTATACGTCTCACAGTTTCAGCTAACATTCCTGAGATGTGTCAAATCTCCCTCTGGACGTTTGACGTGATGTACCCGTAACAGCAGACTGTGATTAGAAAAGCAGAGTAGTTCACAGAAAAGTTGTCCTGTGCCACCTGATAGATGCCTGATATGCAGCATGCAAAGTTTTCTGAGGGGTTAGGGTCTTCTCACCCAGGTTAACATTCCTAGTTTATCGGTTTGGTCCCAGTCATACTTAATCTGACTTGTCGATACAGATGCACAGGGAGATCAGTGTCCGAGCCCGGCTGCCTCTAGTCCAGAGTCTCCCCCGAGAAGACCTTCGTTCACTCGCTCAGGATCGATCCGCTACCAGGAGAGTGAGGAATCTCCGGGGTGCAATGACAAACCTTCAGGAAAAAGGAAGTTCAAAAGCAAACATTTATGTGACAGTGAGGAGCAGAAGGTAAGGCTCTGATGCCGTTGAAGTCATGAAACGGTACATGAATAAATGAGATCCCAGTGCCCCCTTGTGGCCTGATAACGTGCTGTTTGTGTCAGTTATGATGGCAGTAAGGCTTATAAACTGCAGGATCTGCGGACTAACTTGGAAATGTAATACAGACAGAGGAAGTTTTACGCAACTCTCTCAAAATATATTTTTCAGAACAAGACCAAGCCTAGAAGCTTGGGGAAACGTGGTGCCTCCCTCCCCCCGGACCATGATGCTGCAGGTGTGAAAGGATCAGTGACCCCACCTCTCACTCCAAAAAACGTGCCGTCTTCTCCATCACACAAGAAAAGTTTGTCAGGACGGATCAGTGGTTCAGACTCGTCACCAAAAAAACCAGTTCCCCCAGAGGTTCGCCGGCTGATTGTCAACAAAAACGCAGGCGAGACACTCCTGCAGCGGGCCGCCCGCCTTGGGTATCAGGTAAGCACCCACCTGTTAGCTCTGCCATCCCTATGAGAGCCTGTAAAACACCGCAGTCTGACTGTCCTTCCCCCGTTCCGCTCCGCAGGACGTGGTCCAGTATTGTCTTGAAAAGGATATCAGGGAGGTGAATCGGCGTGATAATGCAGGTTACACTGCCCTTCATGAGGCGTCCTCACGAGGGTGGACTCAGATTGTCCAGATGCTGCTGAAACACGGTGCAGATGTGAACTGCAGTGCTCAGGATGGAACTCGGTGAGTCTTCATGGTGCATGGTGGCGATTTTAGTTAGTTTACCTTACTGTTGCCATGCATGCACAGCTATCTTTCTAACTAATGTATGCATACATGTTATAGTTTAAACTTTTTTACTGCAGTGATTCATATTGCTGCATTATTTCCATCTAAAGTTTCACCGTCTCTAAACAGTTTCTCTCTTTCTTAAATTATCTTTTCCCTCCCACCCCAGCCCCCTCCATGATGCAGTAGCAAGTGATAACCTCCCGATAGTTTGGTTGCTCCTGAACCACGGTGCAGATCCAACTCTGGCAACGTATTCTGGACATACACCAGTCAAACTGGCACATAGTCAGAGCATGAAGACCTTCCTCACAGGTACATACACCTTGTAATATATATGAGTTTCAGAAGAACTAACTTTGGCGAAATGATCAAAGAGCGGAGAATATTTCTACTTCATCTGCATTTTAGATCCAATAACCTTCCCAGCATAAAGAAAACTGAAAGGAAGCGTAGAAATAAGATATCTAAACACGTGTGTACAAACTTAGATTCAACTAATTTACAATGATGAATAAACTCCCTCTACATCCCATTTAACACAATAAATTCAATTAAGTGGGAGGTTTGGTGCTGAGTCATCGTTTCTCTGTCAGACACGACACCGATAAGCTCTGTGATGCACAGGTAACTGAAATGGTACATATGTTATTGATCAAATGATTGGTTAAATAGCCGTTTAACAATGTAATCAATCGAACACATCTGAACGGACGAGGCTGAGCTGACTTAATGCCACATGGAAGCTGTGGACGCTCTTTACTGCAGAATATGTTGATATGTGACACGTTGTGTGTCACATGTGTATTTATTGGCTTAACCTATGATTGGTATTGATAGTAGGTAGTGAATTTAATATGTGTGTGTATATGCTCATATTTACTTAGCATGGGATTTAGAGCTAATGGAGTGAGCATGGCTCAGTTTTTCTTTTCACAGCGATACACATTTGTTGACTTGAATGTCTGACACTGAGGCTCTGAAATGACAGAAACAACACAGTCAAAAATAGGTGATCAATTTCTATCTCAGACATCTGGCTGCTCACTTTCAGTCCTGCTGTTTGGGTCTAAAGGCTGCAATCAGGCCCAGAATAATAAACTGGACTAATCATTACAGGAAATGATTGCATGTTCTAACACAGCCTACAGGATACAGTGTAATACCATCCCTGCTTGTTGTCATAGTTACAGTCTTGTCCCCTGGGAGTTGTTGATAGCCTAGATTCTGGTCTGGTTCTGAGTAGATCGTGGCTTTCAGGTGTATCCAGGCTAAGTAAACACAAACAAAAGCACTACTTTTCATAAAGAAGCAACATATTTCTAATACAAGTATCAGTCTCTGCTGCTATACATTTATCATCTGGAAATCGAGCACATTATAAAGACCAGTCGCAGCGTTACGTGCAGACTGATTTTTCTTTATCAGACCTTTACTGCAGCTCTCATTTCTCCCATCATCGTGTTTACTTGTCCCTGATAACATGACGGCTACTGTCAAACCACCTACTCCTGTTCTAAAACAAATGATCATTGTTACAATATCATTTAACTCTTTTATTTTTCCTTCTTTCAGATTATTTCACAGACCTGGAAGGTCGCAGTGACCAGGAACACAGCTTACCGTGGGATTTCTACAGCAGCTCCCTGTTTGGTGAGAAACCGACTGTTAACAAAATGGCATCAAATGAAGCATCTAAACATCTTGTTTTCTTTTCTAAGTGTCGTGAGAGAAAAGCATGGTTGCAATCCCATTCCTCTGCTCTTGTAAAGGCAAACATATTGACGTTTGTGAGACTATTGAGCAGGTTGATGCAGGTTAAGAGGTCGGATTAATGTTCGACCACAGGCGGCCAGTTCTCTATCAGAGGAACAACGGGGCTCAGAGAATGTGGGACCAATCCCAGTCCTCACTCTCCTGGTTTTTATTCTGGAGGTCATTTCGCCATCCAAATAGTCCCAAGCCTTGGTCTTAGACCTGGATGACCACTTGCAGAAACAGTTGCAGGAATCAGTTTGTCACCCGCCTGAGCAAAATGAAGCAGAAAAGCAGGATTAGAGTTGAATGTGTTGTGGCCACTGCAGCCTCTTGTTTGTGTGACGTTGCCTAAAATGACCGAAATCAAGTTAAGCAGGGGGCTTGGTTACAAAAAAATGATAAAGAAATCCAACCCTATGCAGCTTGCATCGGTTTCTGGTGAGGGGTCAGAGGGAGAATGCATGGACCAAAATCACTCTGTGGGTTTGAGCTGCAGCTGGAGGCGTCCTGGAGAAGATCTGTAGAAAATAAATAAGCCTATTAATCATGATGGACAAAACTGGTAAAATGAGGGGCTCTGGGGAGGAAATAAGAAAGTCCTGGATGTTTCTGCCTGTGTGAGCAGCTATAAACACAGTGTAGAGTAAAGCCAAAGAGACTTTCCCAAATTTCAAGTCCAAGTAGAAAAATATCAGGACGAAGACTAAATGTAAATCTAGAGAAGAGAAATGTGCCAGTAGCTGCTGAACCTCCCAGTCTTTCAGTGAAGCTAGGACTCAAGTTGTGTTTGTTCTAAACCTCATTATTGTTCACAATAACTCAAATAACCATTAATGATCAAATGATCCTTAAAAGAATTGTTGTGCACACCAGTGCGACCAGTCTGGAGCCTGTTATCAATGTGCAGAAAGTTAAACAGGTTTTTCACCTGTTTACTGCTTATCTGTTAATCTGCAAAGGACAGTGAACATACTGACTGGAGATACTGAGGATGTTTTAACTGCTTAGTGCTCAGAATGGAAAAAAAAACCATGAAAACAAAGCTTGCCGATGCTTTATTGGGTTAATGGTTTGGTTTAATAAACCGGCCAGTAGAGGGCGTTCAGCGAGGACGTCCTGCAGCATCAAGTCCTCTGTTCTTACTTCTCTAACCTCAGCAAACTTCTCTCCACAGAGACCGAGCAGGAGCCGTGCTGGGACTTCCTGTTGTCTGAGCAGGAGCAGGAGCAGGAGGAAAGCAGAACTGGGAAGACGGAGCAGGATTTGGACAAAGATTGCCTTGTCTTCGAATTCTCCTCTGAGCCTCTGCTACCCTGTTATCATATTCAGGTGTCATTAACACAGGGGTGAGTTCACACAAAGGAAAATCAACGTATGAGTCCTCTGTTGCCACACATGTCGTCTGAAAGTGGTTCACGCTTCTTGTTATTTGTATGTGTTATTGGTTTAAGACTGGAGCAGAAACTCACCAGTACATGGCAGCTTCGAGGCTTAGTTCTCTCTATTTAATAGCATCTTTATTTTCTCTGTGTTTATTAAGTACGTCTAAACAGTCCAATTTCCTTAAATGTTGTAACAATGTAATAACAGGATATAATAAAACATTTAAACTCTGTAATAGTACCAGCAGGGTCACTGTGTTGCACCAGCTCACAGTACCCTACATTGCATTACACTCATACAAAAAGATGGTGGTACCCCAGGAGACACATCCAGTAGCACTGCAGGGTTCAGCGTGTTGCCCAGGGGCAGCTATGCATGTACAGTCAGGGGAAGCCTGGAATCGAACTATGTGTTTGGAAGATGATGGCTCTTCCTCCTGAGCTGCAGCTGTTGTAAAACCTTTGGTGTAGTTTGCTGCAATAATGAAGATCCTCCCACAAAACATATCTGCTGGCACCACATTTGCTTCTTCTCCTTAACCCGAGAACACTCAGAAAGAAGCTATGAGTAACAGCATGGTCCGACCAGGAAACATTTTTCCACTTTCTCAGATTTACTTTTGATTTAAAATGAAAATGTTTTGAGATTTTGTGCTTTTGCTGGTTTTGAGTCTGTGAAAGTTGTGAAATGATAAACTAAATACATGCTGGTTTATAAGCTGTTGTTTTAGGTCAAACTTAAGAAACACTGAGGTGACAGTTTTCAGAGAAATGCATGAAAAAGTTCTGTTCAAGATGATATAAGATGATATCTGTAAGGACGACAGATAATATATGATGAGGCTCGATAACTCGTCTGCCCAGCTGAGACTGTATGACAAACACTGGAGCTCATAAACTGTAATGCATATCCATGTGCATGAATTACACACTGAGTACACTTTATTCTTTGCGTACTAGAGATAAATTAGATGCTGTTCTAGTTTTAAAAGGATATGAAATATTAAAGTGTGTGCTAAGCAGCAAGCACACACTCACACATGACTTCACACCCTTGGAAAACAGCTGATTCTGCTCACCTAGATGATTCTTTATGCAACATTAAAGAAAGGAACTTATTTTACTACTTTGTGCTTTAAAAAGAAGCACTCATAAACATTTCTTTATTGCTGTTTTTCATGTCAAAAATGCTTCAGTTCAGGTAAATATCTCCTGCCTATATCTGTTGTAATGTGAGAAATGTCTCCTCCCACAGCTTCTGTAACTGGTTCCTCCTGGCAGACGTGCTGAAGCGTCTGAAGATGTCGGCGCGGATCTTCCGGGCCCGTTACCCACAGTTTGAGGTAGTGAGTTTGTCCCAAGCTGAGCTCTGGAGGCAGGTTTCTGTCAGCCAGGTGAGCTCTGCTTCAACCTCTCTCCACAAAGGCAAAAGTAAGCAAGAAGACGAGGAAGAAGAGGAAGAGGGACTTGTTGAACTGGTGTGTTGTGTACCAGAGCTCCAGAGACTACTAGGATCTTCCATTCACATCCTATCAGAGGATGACGAGGAGGAAGAGATGCTGAAAAACGCAGCAGAGCCTCGAAGCTGATAGCCTGCACCGCCCTCCTCCACCATGCAGACAGACGGCTGTCGTCTGGCCTGACCAGGTCCTTCCATGCAAGCAACAGCTCATATGAAGCTTCTCCGTCCGATGTAATGAGGGTCATAGGTTTAATTCCAACTCCAGTAAAGACTTGACACTCCACCTTTGACCTCATGCACAGGAGTGATAGTGCTGGAGAGCAGCTTTCAGGTTCCTATCTATAGGTATATTTGGATACACAAGAAACTTTTTTTTAATTATGTATGTATATGGTAGTGTATATGTATATCTTGCCATCAGGGTTACCATGTTTGGTTACATAAATGACTTCTTGTGGCAAGGGACGGATCAATTTTGGACTTTTTGCTGAGTTTGTTCCTGAGGGAAAGCGATATTTTTCAACAGGAGATAATCCAAGGCTTTTTATCTTGGTGAACTCTTGTGTAAAGCTAAGACGCTTAAGTCAGGGAGGCCACTGGCCCAGATGGTTCCTCTGTAAACCTCAGAGGCCCGTAGACCTGCATAGAATGATGACCACGGCACATAATCGCACTCCCAGCTCAGAGCCACGTCTCTACGCGCTCCTCTGTTTCACCTCGTCATCATCGAGAGATCACGGCTGGACACATCTGAGAGCTTATCTTTCCCCAGCAGTTGGCAAAGCAAACCTACGCGACACTAAGCAGTCCCCGTCCCTTCTCGCAGTATGAAACAATGTCATCATGGAGCTGAGATTGATAGTTTGTTTACAGAATGGGACAGAGTAGTTTTTCCAGTCCTCATAAGTCATACAGAATCCTGTGGATATCTTCAGAGGAAGAACTGTACCATCTCTGGAGTCCAGAGGAACTGAAACGCCCTCTTAACTGCAGCCACGATTGTCCCCTATACGTCCTGATGTAGTGTTTTCAGATCCCAGAGTGCTTTTGTGTTGCAGTGTTTAATTCACACTGTTTGTTGTGCTTAATTTAATAGTCATTAATATATTTGACCTCTTGTGTATTTGACAACCTTTATCTTTGAAAAATGCTTTCTATGGTTGGTGCTTCATTCTAAAATGTACTTACTAGGATCCCTTTATTATGAGATTTTCCTCCCGCGTTTAAAAACAGTATTTCAAAAAGCAAAAGTACAGTTTTATTGTACTGGTGCTAAGATAGATTTTGTGTTGACAATCAATGAAGTTTTGGTTTGAAGTCACAAACTAAAAAAAAGTTATTTAAGAGACTTACGGTGTAAAGTATAGTTTAGCTGAAGTAAAATGGGATACAGCAAGACTGGAAGACTAAAGTGTGTGAGATCCTGAAAGAGTCTTTTATAAGAAATCAAGCAGAATAAAGCATGATTGTTAAACCTAGTTTGTCTTTATTTGGTCTCGTTATCATATTAAATGATATGTTCAGGGTGTGATTCTTTCTCAGGCTTTATTTAATTTCTGCTAAATGTCTTCACACAAGGGAAAGTTTACTTCATATACTCTGTAGCATTCAGCTTATAATCTTATGGTTTTTCCCCCCTGAAGTTAACTAGTTACCCAGTTACAGGCGGGTAAAAGGTAGGGCACGACTTTGGTCCATCACAGAAAACTAGAGACTCCAGTTAATCTAAAAGCCCACGAGCTGCACTACCGATTTATTTTTGTGACTTTTTTTTGTGTAGATTTATCTCACAACACTTAAAAACATTACATTTCAACATGTGGAATATGGGTGTTTTTGCAGCAGTGCAGGATCACCCTACAACCTAGCAACTATGGATGCAACAAAAACACCTTTTCTTATTATAGATTACCACTAAACAGTCTCATTTACAAAAATAAGGTAACCTTTCCAGTCCAGTGATTGTGAAGTTTGACCTTTTTTTTCCACTAGAGGGAACCAACGACAGCTAATCTGTCCATCTCGCTGCTAACCGGAGCAATCCTCTGCCTGCTGTTTTCTCTCTATCCTCTCAGTCATCAGAAATTTAAAGATTAGCTCTGACTTTAGTAACGTTACAGCTTCATGTGGCTTTTGCACTAAACCTGCCGCATCACAGTGTTCAGATAACACAGCCCTGCTGACCTTAGTGCACCTGTCCTCTATAAGGAACATCAGAGAACAAAGTGAATGTGAATTTTGGATATGACTGCTAACCACCAGCCTGACCCTGCTGCTCAAACAGAGGGAAGCCTCGTTGTGCTTAACCAGCAGGCAGCTGATTATTCGTGACAATCTTTACTCAGTGAGGCACAAAACACACAGAAACTTAATGTCCAAGTCAAACTGAGGACAGGTTGATAAAACTATCAGGATGGTGCTGCAGCTTTGATAACATTTTCCTGCCAGTGCATAGGCCCTGTTTGAAGCCTCGGTGCAAAGGAGACGTGGTGACATGTTTAACTGCTGAGATTTGACATAGCAGTCACAGCCCCTGCAGGGCCTCCTGCTACACATGGTTGTGATAACTAACTTCCCCATTGGGTTACTACAGTGCTTCCAATGCTCTCTTGTGGGTTTTTTAAAGCAGAAAAATATCTTAATCTGTTATCTTCGCCTCTTATTTATCATTTAGCTGACTCACTGTGTTTCAGGACAGGTCATATTTCATATGGGTGTATTTTGACTCCTGTACACCACGTGTCATCCCAGACAGACCTGGGCCCCTCCAGTCCGCCCCGTTGACCAAACCCTTGCTTTGCCTCGCTCTTCATTGGCCTGCTGTAATGGAACAACAGACACCAATTGGATAAAAATGGGGGCAAGTCTGCACAAGGCCCCCTGACAGACTGACATGGAATGAGGAAAGAAGGCTTGCCTGTAGATTTCTATTATTCTCGGGGATATGAAGAGAACAAAGTGCACCAGATATGTTAACAAAAGGATGCATGATTGTCTTTTCTTTCTTCTCTAACTAAAGAAACAGTTTTTATAACCTCCAGCTATAAGAAAACATACCTTTACAAAACATTTATAGGCTGCTAATATACAAATCTTTATGTTAATGTTACAGAAGCTCTTCTAAAAGTGTCATAAATCACTTTTAGTTGACCCAACCCCTCTGAAGTGGAGCTCACATACCTCCACACTGAGGTAGTTACCGGGAAAGCCACAGCCATTACACAACACCCCCACCCACATCCTTCCAACACCTATCAGGTCGCTACAAAGTCCCGCAATCCATGAAAGATACATATAAAAACTTTATTTCCAACTGCTAACTGCATTTTAAAAAATAAGTTGGTTTCTTTTTGTCGTGTTTTTTTGTGTGTTTTTAATCTGGAGCCTGACAGACAATAAAGCTCAATGTATCTAGCATGTCAAAATAAAAACATATAGAACAAACAGCTTTTTGGCAGGCCGATCCCACTTCCTCGTTTTAGCTCTTGCATGTATGTTCTCCTTTTTTCCTCACATTATACAGTAGCAATCATAAAGCCTCCAAATTGTCCCTAATGCCCCACATGGACTGTATAATCATCCGCCTTGAGGAAATGAGCATCTTCCTGTGCAAAACCAACAACAGAGACAAATCGTAAAAGCAAATGGGATCTTATTTGTGACTAAAGAAAAGGATGCAGGTCACTTTTCTCTTGGTTCAGTAACATCACTGTCATTGGCCCGTGCACAACAGGCTGTTATTTACTTTACATTTTGCAGTATTGATTGGGCACAATCTGGATATGGTTCTGGTTCTGTTGTCTTTCCTCATCAGCACCTTGGGCTGCTCAGTTATTTGTTGAGCTTTTGTTTTTTTACTTGATATGTGGAAGTTTTTCATATGGGAGTTTCAAAAGTTGCCCCGGGCTTCAGGAGTTCACTGAGGACATTTGTTGTCTTTGTGCTTCTGGATCAGGTTATGTAAGAGGACTCTTTGAAAGAACATAAAAGAGAGAGAGAGAGAAAAGAAGAGGGAAGTCCCGCTCTCCGCCTGCATGTAAAGCTGAGCCTAGATGCTTCCCTATTGAAATCAGCCTCTCCCCGTTGCTTAGTCGACCGTTCATCTAAGAATGAATGTTTTAATCCATCTAAGTTGTTTCTTGAATGTTTCAGGAGTATCCCAGTGCTGGAGACACATCAGACCTGCTTTTCTAGCCTGATGCGTTATGATTTAGCGTTTAGATGGATGCATTCCTGTCTGTTGTGTTTACTTATGACTGAACAAACTGATTATCACACAAGGCGCATCCCGGCTTTGAAAAGCACTCCCAGCAGTGGTGTTCAATGTCCTTTGCCTGAACTGGTAGGAAAAAATCTAATGGTGTTTAATTCAGTACCTCCATGACTTCCAGCCCTGCAGGTTTAAATATAACCCCGGGAGCAATATAACACTGCCATGCACTGCATCCCCGCCATGCTGCAAAGCGGCTGACCTTGCCCAGACATCTGCAGATTCTTCTGGATGCGGCCAGCTCTTCAGTCAGGGTTAAGATGCACTTTTAGAAACACTGAGCTTGAGATGTGTTGCTGGTGAATAAATTAAACTTTTAATTAAATGGTAAAAAAAATAATCTTTGTGGAAAAATGCCCCACAGTAAAGAGCTACTTCACCCCCCCTTCTCTCATTTTCTGCCTCTTTTAAATGAGACTGGTTTACTGTGCTATGAGCTGGATTGGGTAAAAACAAGTGGTTTTGCATGACCAAATATGAAAACATCTTTGCAATTCATTTAGTATTTTGCTCATAATGTCGGAACATCTATCTTCCCTGTTCTGACTCCATCTCACTGCACAGTCTTTTGTTTGGAGTATAATCTGACAGTGTAGGCTGGTAGCAGATAAAACAATGCTTTATTGATTGGGCTGCTGAATAAACACATAAAAATTAAATAAAATGAAGCGTACAACTGTCCTGTGGTTCAATCAGTTCAAACGCACTTCTCTAGAAATACATAAG
>JBAMHV010000007.1:14122105-14144116 GCA_037177535.1 Pseudomugil gertrudae | reverse complement strand
TATATATATACACACACACACTCACATGGGAAGAGCTGACAGGTGTCAGGAGCAGTAAGATTATTATAAATAAGGTAATGGAATAAGTCATAAACAGTTGAGTAAAATAAACCTGCATGGTGCACAAGTGAAACAATGAAAGTGTGAATAAATAAACAGTGATAAACTTAGATATCACTGTCATTGATGTCATGAGAGGTACACTGTGATGAAGTAGTAGTGGTAGTAGAACCCCCACCCCATACCTATACCTTCTTGCCGCTGTCTTTATTTTCAAAGCGGTACAGTACCGGTCCGGTTTGGACACATTATCCAGTTAAATCCATTGCAAAAGTCTGTTCAAATGTTTGACTAACATTTCAGGAAATTGCTAATCTGGAATAATATGTTCTGAAACTTTGCTGACTTGATGCAAAGTGAACATTTATATTTTCAGACTATACAGTCAAACGCCATTAGTCTTCTGGTTAACATGTGTGTGTGAAAGTCTACAGGGAGTGCAGGGGGTCATCTATGCATGCACCCAGTGCAGAGGTCCCCTGGTTGCTTTATTGTCCAGTGTAGGATATCAGGAAATCTAACCAAACACCTCCAAAAGAAAAGCCACTTTTTCATTTAGTCTGTTTGTCTCAGTCATATTCAAAGAACTGAAGCCTTTTAGGTACATCTGATGGGACATGAACAGACTGTGTGACTGTCAGAACACAGTAATCATGTCCAAACACTGAAGATGGGATTTTTTAAATTGATTTTTTCCCTCTTCTGTAACATCTGTCAGAGTTAAAAAGGACTAGCGTCATGTTCACCCGAACACTCATATTTAAAGCGCATTGCTGAAGTAAAATCTAAAACCTGGAGCAGGAAATTCCTCTTCAATCACAAAACAGACATTTTGCAGCATCTCTGCTTTGATTTGTTTAAGACCATCATACTGTAAAGACTGTGCTGATTAAACTGAAAGGGTTGGAAAGCAAAAAGCTTTTCACAGCTTGCATTTTACTTCCTGAGGCTTCTAGAGGATGAGGAATGTTTCTCCCCTCTTGCTGCCGCATGCGTGCTGCTGCAAACAGCTGGAGAATAGATACATCTTGACACCACACACATTTAAAGATACACAATTTCATCTTTATTTTTTCCCATATTCCTCAGAAGAAAAACACTAATATAGAAAACTGCTGGCTTGTTGGCACGCAGGCTTTAGACAGTACTGACCTACATAATTGCAAGACTTTTTATCTACTCAGACTAGATTTCATGATCCAACCCTCAGGAGGCTAGGCGTTTCACACAGACACAAAAGGTTGAAGATTAAGTTTTACCAGCTTATTGTTAAACTACAAGAAAAAAAAACATGAGACAGAAAAAAAATGTTGAGAAATTAACTAAAAAGAAAAGAAGTGACAACTATATATAGAGCTATTCTTAAATAAATGTGAGGAGTAACAGAACTCTGAAATGCCTGCAGGTCCCTTTGGTCAAACAGCATCACAGGTTATTTCCTTTTATCTTCCCTTCAGCATCTTCCCTTTTGCTTGGTGAAAATAAAGATTAAGCTGTGAGTTTTTCCTCTAAAATGATAACGCATGATATTAAAATCCCAACTCAGGCTGCAACTGGAGCTTCATCGGTGACCTGCAGACACAAAAGGTTGGGAGAAAAATAACTAAACTGCATCCAAACATGAATTTATTTCAGCAAAGCTGCAGTTTATGGAACTGGAAGAGGTAGAAGCAATGAAAGCCCCACCTGCGACTGTTAGACCATCTCATACTGGTTGTTGGTGATGTATCGAGACAAGCAGCAGGCCAGGAATATCCCGATGAGCTGAAAGATGATTTGAAATTGAAATGTCAAAAGTTTATAATAAAATGACAATAATTTACCATCATTGAGCCTTTTTTTTTATACTTTACTTCATTCATGAACACAATGTTGTCTACACATTAGACCCAATGTAAACCGTGTGAGATTCGGGTCTCCCATTAAAGCTATTTAAAGCTTATCGTCATTCTATGTAAAACTACATGATGCAACTTCACTCAGGATACAAACATAAAAAGTAAATAGAAAATATGTTAATACCTTGTATAAAGTCTTATCAGGCTGGTTCAACCTTAACCTGCTGCCATTTTACAAGGTCTTAACTGATAATCATTATCAGTGGTCATGTTCAAATTTCATCTGATAAAAAGTACAGCTCAATCCCAAAAGACCAAGTAAACAAAACAAGTTTGAACAACAAACTTTTTTTCTACCCAGAAAAAATGATAGGCTGATGTTTGAGTGTCATTATGTAGACACAGAGTTAAAGGCTGCAAAGATGGATACTTTTAATAATCTTGCAAAATTCTAGCTGGTGCTATCAAGGCTGTAAAAAACTGTTTAAGCCCCTAATGAAGTTTCTTCGAGTTATAATGTTGTTGTTACCAACCTGAAGTGCTCAGTAACCTCAGGGAGGAAACAACTGACTTAAAAGGTTTATTTTTCCCTTCTGTTCTTTTAAAACTATATATTTATAGTATTAATATTTTTAGTAGTAATATTTTTCATTGGAGCTACAGTGGATACAAGTGTTCAAGGCTAGTTTGCAGGAGATCTGCTTGGTTTATATTCTCTGAACATACTACAGACGTATTCTTGTTCTGGGATTTATAAACTATCAGCAGGGTTTTAAAATCAATCCTGTGACTGACTGGAAACCAGTGTAATGATGTTAAACTGGTGATGTCTTCATATCTTAGTTCTTGTTAAAGCTCCAGCAGCAGCATCTGGATGAGCTGCAGATGTTTAATGCTCTTTTTAGGAAGTCCTGTTAAAAGACCATTACAGTGATCCAGTCAACTTGAGATGAATGAACAGATGAGTTTCTCCTGGTCTTTCTGGGAGACTAAAATTTTAATCCTGTTGATGTTTCTGATGGTAAAAAGCTTCTTAGTCACAGCTTTGATGTGGCTGCTGGAAGTCAGATCTGATGGTAATTATCAGAGCACGAGACTGAAAGTATTTACTAATGCTGACCCTCTTTTATCTTTGCTACCGAACAGAATTATCAGTTTTTATGTGTCTTTCTTGCACTCAAGGTCACCTTACAGGATAATAATTATAGAAAATTTTCTGTTGAAGTTCTGCAATAACACCCAAATGGAGCATGTACAAGTTGAACAAATAAGGTCCAAGGACTGACCCTTGAGAGACTCCACACCATGACCTCTTGCTCAGATTCATATCTGCCAGTCATAACAAAACAACAGCTTTAATACAGAGATTCTCTGTATTAAAGCTGGAACGGTGGAGTGTTAACCGCCTCCAGAAGCTATTTTGTTAGGCTCTTAACACACGTTACAAAAGATAGACTCGGACTGCATTAATAACCACTGAAAAGCAGGAAGTGCTAAATGTGTTCTTTTTGTTGCTACTATCCGATGTGCTTGTGTGCTGCAACAAAAGCCCAGCTTGTATAGAAAGCAACTTTCAGCTGAATATGTCCCACACCTGAAAGAATGCAATCCCAAAGGAGATCCCAGCAATGATTCCCAGGTTGGCCTCCATCACGCTGGTCACCAGTGCGAAGCAGCCCTACACAGCAGACAATGATTTAGTGCAACGTGAAAGTTGATATGATCACGGTGCAACGACTTCTTTTAGTTAAGCTGATCCTAACTTACCGTTGTGTACACTACTTCTTTAGCTTTGGTGAAGTCTCTCAGGCTCTCCTCGGAGCATTTCTCTTTGCAGCAGCTGGCGGGGATCCCCCTGTCTTGAAAGTAATCTGTGCCGTTCCAGTCGCTGTAATTCTTCACGCCGCAGCAGTGCAACTACGAAGAGCACAACAGTTTTCTTTATGCAACGGTAAAGGTGCATTTGTCAGAATAAGGAAAAAGCAGTAGGATGAGTGTTATCTGGATAAGGTATGAAGAGCTGCATGATGCTGCAGCAGCTCTGCTCTCTGTGTTAATCAGGCTCTTTTGGTTTGTACAAAGTCAGACAGGAAATACAGTTATGATTGATAACGTCCTGCTTACAGTTCTCTGGATAGTGTCGACCACAGTGCTGATGCGGTCGGTGCCGTTGTAGGACTTCACTGCATTCTGAAATGCGTCGCCCATTTTATCCTTGATCTGGTAAATTCAAACAAAGTGGATTATATGTTCTGCTGAACAGTTGTGGATAGTTTTGTAAAAGCCCATTTCATGTTTGATTGTCTCACCTCATGCCTGAAGATGAAGCCTGATACACCAGCCACAAGCTCTGCCAGGAACACCAAGGTCAAAAACATAGCATACTGAAAGAACAGAAAGGAGCAAATGACACAGAGTCACACCTGAGGGGGGTTTACTTTTCCTTTTATTTATAAAAAAAACCCATCTTTTACCAGTTTGAGCATCCATGGGCTGCCGCGGCATGTAGCAAAGCAGCCAAACAGCCCGAAAATAACGATGATGGCTCCGGTCCCAATGAGGACATATGGTGCATTGGTGCTCTCCTTCGAAGCCAGGGAGAGATAGGCCTCCAGACTGACCTTCCCCCACACCCCGACGGCCAACAGGATCACGCCTGTGAGCTGAAGTCAACAGCAGTGCAAGTCGGCATCAGCACAAAGAAGAGCAGTGTGACACAAACCTCGGAAACTAAAGGTTCAAAACCAGCTGGGAAGTCTCATACTACTCACTTAATAGCATAATTATCTGCGAATGATAAAAAACTGCAACAAAAAAAATAAAATTATCACCAAAACGGAACAATGTCACCATGTCAATCTTGCTTTATGCTGATTCTGCTGTAAAGCATTATGCTGTGCATGCTTCTTGTCCCTTTAGAGAAACTAATGATCTACATCCACTCTGGCAGATATCAAGGACATTTTTACTTAACCATGAAGTGCTGAATCCAAGAAAACCAGTCCCCCCCCCCCACACACACACTCACAAACACATTGATTTCCTTTATCAAAACCGCCACTGTTCTAAGGGGAGCTAATGCAAATGGGTTTAGGACGTGGGGAGGCGGGGGTTGTGTCTCTGAGGCAGATGTGCAGTGAGACAAACAGGATAAAGCCTCCTTCAAGATACCTGATTAATATGCCACGCTTTATCTACCTCCCTGTCAGGTTTGAGCGCATCTTAGAAACCTTCGAACATCTCTACATCTTCTTCACTGCTCCCTGCACGAGTTATTACAGTGGAGGAGGGGAATGGTGGTGGTGGGGGGGCGTGCTGCTCAAACAGCCAGAAGCAATAAAGATAAAAGCACTGACCTGAACTTTGTGTTTAGCAGCAGCATTAACCTCAGCTGGCTGTTTGATCGGTCCAAAGATTAACACTGAGAACAACGATAAGTGCACATTTTTCACTCAAAACAAACCCAGACTTCTTACTTGTAAATAAACAGAAGGGTGAATGCAGCTGCAGCTAGTGCACATCTCTATCCCACGTCTCCAAATGATAATACAGTGTTTGTTTTGATTTCTAGATGTTAAAGAAGACCACTTTCACTCTCCTGACCCACAGCCCAGACCTGAAGGATGAAGCTGGAGTGAATTTCAAACAAAATGAAACAGCTGGTTGCCCGGTAGGTAAGTCATCTGGAAAAACAATTAAGCAATAAACGGATGAGGACATTACTCACTACTACTCAGTAAAAAATATCAAGGATTGCTTAGTTCTTGCATCTCATATGTACCTATTTCACATTTTCTCCTAATAGAAACTAAAACTGAGCAGATTGCTTTAATAATAATTTCACCTTCAAATAAAATGCTCATGTCAGAGCTTTACACACACATATACATGCAATACTGGATTAATTTACCCAATAAACCAGAAAACAATGGTCTTTGTCTCACACTTATGCAAACTGATTTAACACATTTTAGGACTTAGATAAAAAATGTAGCTCATTTTAAAAGTTTTTTAAAAAAAAAGAAACCCTAAAAGATACAAACTAAAGCAAAATGATGTGATCATATGATGCAGTGGGACCACACAGATGTTTAACTTCATGTCAACATTTATCTCAGAGTGGTCATAGCATAGTGTCGTCACCGTTATCATTAAAAACTGAACTTTTCACCTTTAGGAACATCTGCTTCACCGTATCAGTTGTTTTCTGATGCCACTTTTAGCCTTACTGGAAAATGGTTTCTATTTTAAATGTCTAAAAATATACATTTGGGTGTTTCTTGTAAAATACAGATTTTAATTCAATAATCCAGAATCTGAATAGTTACACAGAATATATGAAGAATTATGCAAATAAAACATAAATGTGTGTAAATCAACAGGTTGCAATACAGTTGCACTGAATTCAATCTTTACTAGCACTTAGATAAACCAAACTTTATGCACTTAAATTTATAATAAATTTGTTTTTTTTAATTTACTATTAACTGCACGACCCAGATTTTTCAGTGTGATATAAAAGGCCCACTTTGTAAAATTTATTTTATTTTAAATTGTCACCATAAATGAATGGAAATAAGGACATTTTGACCCATTTCCCTCATGTGTACACTTGGATAAATAATTTAATAGACCTCACAATAAACGTGTTTCATTTAAATCTTATAAATACAAGTTTTTAGGTGTAACTTCAACGAAACACATTTGTATTCTAATTATCTAAATAATTAACATTTTTTAACCATAGCTGTAAAATAAAATATCAAATTAAAGGGATAAAAATAAGAAAAAGTACCTTTTTAAAAAGGTTATTAGTGGTTAAACGAGTTAATCTACGGTAATCAATCGATTAATCGAGTTCTTTTAACCTTGATATTGAAGCTAAATGAGGATTACTGTTTGATCTTTTACTCTTGTATTAAACTTTAAGGAGCCACGGTTTGGCTCACACAGACATTTACAGCTAACGGACGCTTAGAAAAACGTCCTTAAATCAGCGTCGTCCACTGGACGTCCAACAAGTGACTGAGATTAAATGGGAACGTTTTATTTATTGAACTTTGTGGGTATTTTGTCGTTAGGTTAGCTCTGTTAGCATAGCAGACGTTTCGAGCCTATTGTTGACACCCCCCAACACACACTTTTTCCCCCTTCCTTAGCTTCCTTACACGTCGCCCAGCGACTCACCCAGAAAATAAGGCTGTAAGAGATGAGGAAAGTCTTCAGGCAGGTAATCACCGGCTTCGTCTGAAGCCGTCGAGACGGCGGAGACATGTTGGAGTTTTATTTAACTGAAAACAAGAGAAAAGTTCCCCGCTTGGTGTCTGGGCGCAGAGATGTAGGAGAAAAAAACTTCTGGGAGAAGCCAAAGGAAAATGGGGAAGTGTCGTCACCGACACAGGCTCACTTTCCTGACAGGATGAAGAGATTCCCGGAGAAAAAACCGAAAGAAAGAAAGAGGGGAAAAAAGGGGCGGGGGTAGGAAAGGAGGAGAGAGGGGCAGAAATAATAACGTTCAAAGTAAAGTAAAACACCTGCTTCTGCAAATAACTGTAGCAATGTCCCATGAATATGTTCAGGTCGCGTAAAATAACAAATATTCCCTCTAAGTGCGGGAAAAAGCTTTAAAAGTGTAGATTTTATTGTTTAGCATTTATATAATCATAAGCAACCAAAATTGCTTATTTGGTTTTTATTGTGTGATTTATTTTGTATGTATGCTAGCAAATCTAAGAAAACTTTTCTCCTCCTTTATAAGTCGACTTTTATTTTGAAAGCAGCAGCATCAGCGGCGTTTCCGGTCTCACGTGCGTCGTCTTTATGGCTCCGCTGCTGTGAAGTTACTGCGTGGTAAATAAAACCATGACAACGTGTTACTCACTGAAACAAAACAGAGATTATTGTCTTTATAATTTAACTTATTGTGTTTTATAGTCTTCTGATATCCCGATATATTTTACATAGTGAACTAAACAAAACTGTAAATTCTTTCTGTAAAAAACAAAGCAAACAAACAAAAAAAGTCTGTGGCGTAGAAGCCTTTTTAATGTAGAATTTTAAAAGAAGAATAAAAAAAATCTAATAGTATATGATCAAGGGAAGTTACTGAAAATGATAAGTTATTTATTAAACGTTTTCCACCATTATGGGGGCAGTGGGAGGAAACAAGAAACCCGCCAGTGCCACAGAGTGGTACTGCCTCTTATGATGATGATGAAGCGGGAGGATCTTCACCCTGTTTCACTCCAAGCTGCGGAGTTTCGGTGCAGCCACAGTGTGTATCCGCAACGGGGATTACAACATTGCTCAACCAGTTGGAACTTTTCTCACAGTTTGCGTCGGATTCAAGTTGCCAGACTGCGCAAAAACCCTTTTCCAGCAACAGCGTCACCGCTGTGCCTCCAATATGACGCTCAGCCTCTCTGTCGCTGCTCTCATCTTACTTTTCCTCACAGGTGAGTTCATGGAGGTAAACTCTGAAGGGCTAAACTATTTCAAATCACGCATGTAGCTCTGTGATCACGTAGAAATTCACTTAATTCTTTAAAATGACTTTTATTCCACTGGAGAAGGAATTTTAATGGCAAAACTGAGTCTGTTGTTATTATATGGTGGTAAGTGACGTCACGTAATCACGTAATGATTGCTTTTAGGGTTTAGTAATTAATTGGATGATTTGATGCTCTAAATTGTAACAATAGTAAGAGATAACCACATGTCTCTCTGCATCCTAATATTTGTATTAATTTAGTCTGTTCTGGTGGCTATAAGGTGATATAGTGCATGAAACTGTGCATTATTTCTATTATTGTGTGACAGCTGCTTTATAGACCGACTTTGTAACAAGAATGCACAGTTTCATGCACTATCTGGAGAACCTGGGTTTAGGTCTTGCAGGCAACAGAGGTGAACCACTCAGCAAGGCCCTTAACCTCCCTCCAACCCACTACTTCCAGTGTAATTAATGATGATGTAAAAGCAAAGAACTAATTTAAGTATGTTTCGCCAGATGTGTTCTAACAAATAAAGATTTTGCAAACAGAAACGTTTGAAAATTTGTTAGCATTTGTTGTAGGTGCCATAATAAACTATGTTCTATTGCTGGAGGAAGTTGAAATCACTCAAACATTCATGGTGCTGCCCTGCAGCTGGAAATCGCTCCATCTCAGCAGCAACATGTATTAGACACAGATGTGCTGATTGCAAACGGAGCTCCAGCCTCCTCTCAGGAATGAAGAGCTTCCCTTTAACATCTCCCAACATGCAACTGGCCAAACTCCAGTCAAGATGAATTTCACATTTACTGCAGCCCAGCTGCAGCCCCCCCAGCACCACACACACACACACACACCCTGCTTGCTGGCTAAGCAGTTTGATTACAGCTCAGCTCCAGTCACTGCCAGTTAATTATGAAGAACACCCCCTCCTCCTCCCCCTTCTCCTCTGGGAGGATAGAGCGAGCAAAAGCCTTTGTTTAGCCCTGCAAGATAACAGAAAGACCCCAGAGCCACCCAGGGCGACGCATGATCTCAGATGTTGATGTGCAGAGATTGAAGGGATGTGGGTTTTCCCAACTTTGACATTGGAGATAGGTGAAGCCTGAAACAGGCAACACCTTTTCCTTATGGCGAGTCATTTTTACTGCAGACTGCCTGCAGTATGCATGCTCTGCAGTAAAGTCTACAAAATACTGTGAGTGACACACGCATCAGTGTATATGTTTCTATACCATTTGTAGTTTAACAAGAATCTGCATCCCTCATCCAAATAAACAGAAAAGTAAATTTATCTCACAGCCTCATGAGGACTAGTTTTCATCAATAAATTCACCTGCAGGTAATGACAGATGCATTATTTGAATGTCCTCGTGCATGATGGTATGTGCGACTTCAAGTCTGCTGCTGTGAGACTCTGGGTAAGCATCAAAGTCACGAGCTGAGATTGTTTATTTCCTCTGTGGAAGGAGGGGACATTAAACTGAGGAAGTGATACTGAGAAGAACACTTCACCCCCCCAAAAAAATGCTGACGATGGGTTTAAGTCTCACATCTTCACAATCTGCGTCCAAAATAGGGAAATGTGATGAATTATTGATAAAAGTTTGTCAAAGTGAACGTAATGGGTATGAGTGTGAAAGAAAACTGACTAAAAAGGGCTGATGTGAAGGAAAGCAGAGGAAAGTTGTGCTGAGGTGGGGGTGTGGGCAGACAGTCTGGAAAGTTTGGCTTCCAGTTTTAAACATGGAGTCATTTTTGAGATTTCAGAAAGAGTAATGAGCATTAACCACAACTGCTGAGAGAGAAGGCTACTGTAACAGCAAAGACTGATTCACTGTGCTGGAGCCATGCTGGCAGGAACAGTGAGTAATGAAAACAGACTGTGCCTTAAAGTGTGCCAAAGTTATTGTCAACACAAATGTTTTATAAGAAAATGATTTTCCTTCCTCTGAAGCAGCAATCATGCAGATGCTAATGTTTTTTAACCCACGTGGTAGAATAAACAAACATTCTTTTAAAAGTGTTCATGATTTGGTCTGGGTCTAAATTGTAATACAAGCTTTCCTCGTGTGTTTTAAGGGATTTTGGAACATTTTCTCCTCTGCAGCCATCTCCAGATCTCCGAGGTTTAAAGACATCCTTATGAGCACTCCTCTCTGGGTGGTTTGGATGTTAACCACCCTGTTAACCATTTCTTTTCAGATTCTGGAGAAATTTATCTGGTAGTCTGATGAGACATCAGAATTTGGGGAACACTGGACCAATGGTGTGGTAAATTTATCTAAAGTAGTCAAGAAATGATTAAAATACAGATATTACTGAGAAATCTGGTTAGTTGACCCGAATCATGTCTAAAATCTTTTGAAGGGACCAGAGTTACGGTAAGGAATGATTTTAAACCTCAAAAAAATGGAAAACAACCTAGAAAAATGGTCCAAGATTTTTTAGAAGACATAGAAAATACTCATTTATAGTTATAGAAGTTAATATTATTAACGAGCAATGTAAAAGTAGAAGTCTCTTATGTTGTAGTCAACTATAATGATCTCATTACAAATCTCTGTAAACACAAGTGTCACGTGTTTATGACTAAATAATAAAATAAAAATATAAGTAATAAAAAATATACACACATTTCTTTAAGAAAAGTCTTCAAACCATCTGAAGTTTTCTTTACATGCACTGATTGCAAATCCAGGTGTCTGTGCTTGGAATGTGTTTTGTTGAAAGAGGCCAGAGAGGAAGTCATGGAAATGTGTTGTGAGAACGATCACATATCACGCTCTTCAGTGAAATTAATTCAGTTACCAGTTCAGCCGTTTCCAGCAGCTCTGTCACATTAAACTCGTGGATGTTTGCAGTTTCAACATGTCTGTTTGTTGTTTCAGCTGGAGCGGGGACCACAGTCTACGACAGCTACAATGACTTTGCACAAGAAGATGTCGTTCCTCAACTTGACTACAGTGGTACGTATATATATATATATATATATATATGTGTGTGTGTGTTTATGTAGATGAAACCATTTTTAATCATGCCGTATTGCATCTGTTATCCAACTACATGACCCTGTGCACATGTTCTAATAAAACAACACATAGTTAATGTATAACCATACTTAATTTAATTGATTTTTGTTTTAATAAAACATGTTGTATAAGCACACGGGGTTTCTGCTATCCTGTTAAAGTAATCGTATATGTGTGATATTCTGTCATTTAGACCTCTGTGCTGCACTCTGCTACATTAATGCTTCACACACATGTTTCTAAATAGATCCTTACTGGTGTCATCCACCAAGTCTGACCAACGGCGAGGTGACCTGTCACTCCCCTCGAAGTAGGGCCTCCAGGAGTACACTAGGCACCTGTTGTGAGATGACCTGTGACCGTGGCTACCGGCTGCTGGGAAGAAACTCTATTCAGTGCCTCCCCAATCGCCGCTGGTCTGGGACTGCATTCTGCCGCAGTACGTATTATAAACAGGATCAGTCCGGTGGTATTCCACACGGCCAAGCAGAATACTAATAAGGAATGTATGAATCTAAAGCTGAATGTACTTTATGGTGTTTGGCATTTAGCTTTCAGCTTAATTTGTATAGCACTAAATCATTACAAAGTAGCTGCAAGACACTTTAAAGGTACAATCCAGGTCATTATAGTCCCATGATAATCCAGTTAATAGGATTATAAATGTCATGCAGCGTTGTGTGGATGACAAAGGTATACATCCCTGTAAGACACACCTATGTCATCCCCATATGGTGAATAGTTTAAAATTGGCGTGTCAGCCCACCATCTGGAGCAGACGGAGCTTTATGGAGGGAAGCGTGAAAGAGATTGGTGCTAAAAGAAATGATTTCAGATCGAAGGTCACAAAAGGTGCTGCAGCACTGAAAGTGTTTGGTATCAGTTTGGTCTCTTTCATTTATCATGTGACCGCTCTGACCCTTCTCCCAACAAACTGTTTTGATCTTTCTTCAGAGATTCGCTGCCGCGTGTTGCCCCTCATCCCTCACGGCAGATACACCTGCACTCAAGGTTTTGTTGTGGACTCCAGGTGTGACTTCACCTGTGCCCGTGGCTATCGCATCCAGGGAGAGCGCTCACGCACCTGTCTTAGCATGGGGTCCTGGAGTGGAGGACAGCCGGTCTGTTCAGGTAGTGTCATGAAAACTCTTGGAAATGATGTGATAATAGTGTGAAGTTGAATTCATTCTATCTGCGTCTTTGTTTTATATTATTCCCAAAGCCAACCTCAGATGAATCCATGCTCAGAGTCTCTAAAAACAAGGCTATCCCCTGTTTGTTTGCAGTTTGGACAGGATCCAGGGTGCTGTCTGCTGTTGTCCAGCATCCAGACTATCCCAACATACAGCATCATTCAAACCAACTTCTTTCCTCTAATGGTTATTTATTTTATTATCTTTATTTAAGATACCGATCCTCCCAAGATCAAGTGTCCTCCTTCCAAACTGAAGGTTGCAGAGCCTGGGAAGCTCACAGCCAGGGTGACATGGGACCCCCCCACTGCGACAGATACTGCTGATAAATATCTCCGGTATGTTCCTCCTTTCCTTCCCTTTGTTCCTTTTTGATTTTTTCTTCCCATTTTTAGTTAAACATGTGGGCTTATCTCGCCTTTCTGCAGTGTGGTGTTGGTGGGTGAGGAGCCAGACACTGACTTTAAAGAGGGAGCTAGCATTATTCGATACAAGGTGTACGATCAAGCCAATAACAGAGCCGCCTGCAAGTTTATTGTTCGTGTTGAGGGTAAGCTACCGAGCCTTTTTCTTTTTCTTATGGGTTCAAAGACTACAACATTATTTCCACCATGTTATCTTTCCAGTGAGGAGATGCCCTGAACTGCCTGCACCTCTACACGGTTATGTCAGCTGCACCTCTGATGGGAATAACTACGGCGCAACATGTGAATACCACTGTGAAGGAGGATATGAGCGCAGAGGGATGTCTAGTCGTGTCTGCCAGTTCAACCAGAGCTGGAGCGGCAGTCCTGCTGAGTGTGTCCGTAAGTACTGGGTCACACACAGGAGGAAAAAGGTTTATGCATCAATGCAGCGATGTGCACAAGTAAAGCACAATAGCAAGAAATGACTGAAGTTAAAAAGTAAGGAAAATTGTGATGATTATGATTATTTAATGAATATTTAGTGAAGTATGTGGGCTGCACTCATTGAAAACTTCTTTAGCAATGCCAGGCAACGTTTTGCCTTTTGACTCTTGGATCAGATGTGTCTGAAGAAACAAAACATGTTGGAAATTTAAGAATTTATTCACAATCAGGGATGCAGGTTTAACAAACAGAGGCCTCAGTAGCATGCGGAAGACCCATACAAAGCTACAAGCTGCTCGTCTCCTCTTCCTCATGCTGGTCGCCAGCTTGGATACACACCGCTGTGGGATGGCATCCCATTTGTCTCAAATCAGTCAGTATGCTTTTATTGGTCACCCTGGCATGCTCAGTGCAGACTGGTCCTTTCTTCTCCACTGTCAAACTCTAGCTCTGATAAACCTCAGCCTGTGGGGTTGAGTGTTATCTTAACAGAGACTTTGGAAATATGGGATAGTCTCATTTGCCATCCCTCTGCATTAAGATTGCCCCCAGCAACGACAAACCTTGTTTTTACAGTGAGGTAGCTACTGCCCAACACCATCACACTTCTTCTACACTTCATGGCGTGTTGTTGACATCCCATGTTATATGGAACTAGACCTTGAATTTGGTTATGGTGCTAAGATTCACTCAAATACTGCTGTAATGGTTTTCCAAAACACTAGTTTGATATTGTCCTGTAGCACAGGTGCTATTTAGAGCAGCCAAATGTGGCATGCTTTGAGCAGAGAGCAACTGACCGCTGGAGCAGCGTGCATGCTCAGTACCAGACTTTCAAAATAAGAGTCAATAGCTGAATAAGCAGTTTGGAATTTGCAAAGAAGTTTAAGCTTTTCATGGGCACAACCCACACACTCCACTTTGCAACTCATCCATCAAATGGATTTTCAGAACGAATGTGGCTCCATTTAAAAGCAAAATAAACGGGTTTTTCAACCGTTTAAGACTTATTATAGGCCGAGAAGCATTTTTACAACAAAATTATAATCAAAATCTAATTTCTTTACTTTTTGTGCTTAGTTTATAAATTCTATTGAAGTCAACCGCTGTCATAAAGTGTCCAATAAAACCTCTAAAATTCTAAAGCTAACCAATTTAGGCAAACATGACAAAATATTAATACACCAATAAGGAGTTTTGCCTCATATACAATATTATACAATATATATACAATGTGCACATGTTTCAGTAAAATGCTGCAATAAAAAACAAGTCACTCAAGACAAATGCTGTGAAAATAAGAGTAGATGTGCAGGAAATAATTGTGACAGTGTGTTTGTAGCAATGGCGATAAAATCTGATGTGAAGACAGCCTCCGCACTTCTGGATCAGTTCTACGAAAAGAGGCGGCTGCTGATTGTATCTGCACCTAACATTTCTGATCCGGACTACCAGCTGCAGAATATCATGATACAGGTGGGAGGACGTCTCTGCACTTGATCTCCCCAAAATGCTTTTCATAAAGGTTCAACAAACAAGATAAACCAGAATAAACAAAATCTTTTTTTTCCCTGTGATTTTATCAGAAATCAGACTGTGGGTTAGACCTCCGACATGTCACGGTGATTGAGCTCCTGGGCTCTCCTCCTGCAGAGACAGGCCGCATTAAAGAAAGTCCGCTTCACTCTGGAGTCATAGAAGGTTTGAGGTGAGAGGAGCACTTCATCACTTACCTATTCTGCTGTTTTATGGCTCATTCTGAGGGAAAGACTTCATTCATATTCCATCTTGAAACTGACTCATTAGCAGCAGAGAGGAGTTTCACTTCACTCTTTAAATGTCAAGAGTTTTCCAATAAAAAGGGTCCTCTGTTAATGTGACTTTAAGAGGAATTAACCTGTCCAAAAAGCTTAACCGTGCTGGAAATGATCTTTGCAGGTTTTAAATAGAAAATAGGCATAAACATACCAGCTTATTTACATCTAAACAAAAATTTCCACAATTAGCTGTGCAATTTGGGTAAGAAGCTCAGTTTTTCCAGAGTGGAGACGTAAGTCCCATACACGAGAGGGAAATGAATGCAGACAAGGCAGGCGAACACAATTAAGGCTTGTTATCAGCATATTTAAGGAAGGACTTTTTGTCATAAATGCACACGAACCACTTTTAATTTAACATTAATTCATATGTTTTCTTTTGGAATTAGTTCTTTGTGTCATCAGATGGAAAATTGCTCAAACTGCAGACCTGCAGTGTGAATGTAGAAATCGTAACATCACACTCTACTCTGTGTTTATACATCCCGCTTTCCTCTAATCTCCCCTTAAAAACGTAATGGTCAGATGAAATGCAACAGGATTTTTCAGACTAGGTTATTTTTAAACATTAGATGCAGCAAAATGTTTCTAAATCATGATACAGCCGTCATCGTGTTTCACAGATGGCTAAAGATTGATTTAACCCTTCTATTTGACCAAGAGGCAAACAGAATATAAAAATGCATCAGCAGCATAAAGCTGGATCCTTGAATGGCTAACAGCTTTAGCTACGTCAGTATAATCTGGAAATAATACTTTTGAGGCACTTTTGGAGATGTGGATCGCATAGGATGCTTCCACTCTTCAGCTGCTTGACATTACAGTAGGTGGTAGATAGATGAATGCCATTTTCTTTCTAGAATGCACCTGATAAAGCATGACAAAGGTTGATTTACATCACAGACTTTAACATATTCACTGCTCTCTGAGGACATAACAGCAGTCTTGGCTTTCCTTCATTTGTACACACTGTAGCTTGGACCTGTTCAAACTGTTTAGAAATGGATTTGTATCCTTATCCAGCTTGACACAAATCAATAACTATTCTCAGAAACTTTCCAACATGTGTTGGAAAGGTCAGCTTTTAATAGATCCATGTACAAACCACCCACTCCTCAAAATGTGGCTCTTAATCAGCTAAATGTTCTGCCATGTGGACCAGATGGTTGCTTATCATGTCTCTGTTTGGCACAGTGGGATGCTTCTCAGTTCCCCATCGCTATAGTTTTTAAAAAAATGTTTCTTTACAGGCAAGCATTCAGAATCTCTCGCTCCTACTTCACCATGGTGCTGCTAGACAAGCTCGGACTGGACCGAGAACGCTTCATTATGCCGATATCTGCAGATGAGCTCTTCTCCTACATAGACAGCTTCCTGCTGGAAGAGGAGGAGCGGGAGAGACTGGAGCTCCGCAGGGATTTCTGCCATTATTCTGATAAAGATCTCTGGTTGCCAGAGCAATAAAATACTCAGTATTACTAAGAGAAGATGAGGAAGCTGGTCTAGAGGGACACTAGAATGGGATATGAACAAAACAGCATTTCCTCGTGTTCAAAGGTGATCGAAACACAACACTTATTTATCTCTTTGTTCAAGGTCAGATAAGTTAAGGGGGAAATGATTTCCATGAAAAAAACTGGTGGAAAATACAAGATGGAGATTGTGTATGATCACACAACAAAACAGTATTCAGCTTTAGTTACATAATTCCTCCTTTTTCTGTCTGAGGAAATGTGCAGACTCCCTAAGCAGTGTCCAGATGATTTACATGTACAGAAACTGGGTTTATTATTCACGTGACGAATACAGAGATTAGCATGTGCTGAATTTATTTAACTTTTATTTGTGAACAAAATATTCAGCCTTTAGCTAAACGTGACTTTAATCCCACTCTGAGAAGTTTAAAATAAAAATCTGTTTAAAAACAGAACATTTCTATTTCAGTGAAGTTGTATAAATAAAATATACACAATAATATTAGAATATAATTATATAGATTAGGCCAGGTATAATCGGTTGGCTGCAACATCGGTTTTTCCAGTGTTATCCTGAATTATAAAGACCAGTGTGACACATGACATTTCTGTGGCTGTGCATGACTTTAAACTGCAATAACACACACAGCCTGAATTTCTAAACAAACTGACCTCGTCATCATCTTCAGAATAAACTTAGTGTTGTGTTGCTTCAGCAGATTTTCATCAGTAACACCTGCTGAGCTGTAGAACTGCTCCAAAAAAGTGATGGCGAGATGACTTATAATGTTTATTAAGACCCAAAACAACGTGTCAGCTCACTTCAGAGAACAGGCTACTGGTCTGATGACTTTACAAGATAAAATTAATCCTGTCTCTTGGTTATCGCGAGAGGTCATGGTCTCATATTCTCAGTCTTTGGATCATTTGAAGTTTCAGTCCTCTGCTGTCCTCATTTAACCTTTGCCTTTCCCATCGTGGAACGTAGTGGAAGAGCGCCCTCTGCCGATGAGTCAGGGTACTGCATCATCTTCTCCCAAAGACTGACACCTCTCAGAGTCCACTTCCTCTTTTCCTACCATTACAGCCAGCAGAGATCAAGATAAGAAAGCATGAGGATTATAAAGACTACATGTACTGGTGAAATATTAATTTGACTAATCTTTTGTACATATGAGGAGAAAAAAAGTCCTGTGGTGTTTTGACAGTAATTTCAAATATTCATACAGATGTAGATTTTTTTTATAATAAACAGACTGAAAAAATGTGGTGTTCTTATCCATTTTTATGAGTATGCATTACATTCACAGTATTGCTCCTTTTGTTTTGCTGAAAGGAAAATACATTTTTCAAATCTGTCCAATAACAGCGGTTATGTTTATATAGAGAAAAGCAGTTTCTTCATGTTTATACTGGCTGGTTTTCCTGCTTACGAGTGCTCGAGTTGAGTTTAGAAATAAACAATGCAGAGATCTTATGTTGTCAAAATGCGTGCAGCAGTTTTATGTTGCGCTAAAATAATACTATGATAATGTTCCCTGTGTTTCCCTGCTGAGCTGATAAAATAACATATCAGGATTTTACCAGAGCTAAGGCGGACTCCTCCCAGGAAGTCATTGCTCAGCTTTGCCTGGTCCCACACGGTCAGCTCCAGACAAGTTCCCCACAACTTCTCCAGAGTCACCTCCTTATACACAAACTATCATAATGAGGGTTCAAGTTCTTCTTCACAACTTGAGTCTTCCTCTTTGATGCCTTTTCCTTAGTTGGGAACAAAAACTAAGCTTTCAAAAATGTTTTCTTTCAGCTTCAGATTGAGGCAGTGTTCTAATCCCATAGATCTAACAAGAGCCATCTCAGCTGTGTTCAGTCAGGTATAAGAGGCAGCGAACAGAACATCAAACCAAGTGAGAATATTGCATAAAAGTTCATGAAATACTTGTTAAATGAGCCACGAGTTTGGCTGCTCAGGAGTCACACGGCCAGATTCAGTCTTGTTTTACTGCTGGATATACTGCCGTTCTCTGTAGACTGTCACTGCAAGATGACCGTGATCACTTGTTTTTTTATTCCCACGAAGCAATGGATCCTGAATTCTTATTTGTGTACATTAAAAACACATTATGTTTCAAAAACAGGTTTTACTGATATGAAGATGTGAGACGCACCTTCTGTTAACCAGCTCAGTTCTCAGTCTGGGCTGTGGCACAGGTCTAGGAGGATTTGACAGGTTTTCAGCACTAAGATCTGCTCCCCTGCTGTTTCACGCTTTATCAATAAAACACCATACACAATGCTGTTACATCAAGCTACTGCAGTTTTTACCCACTGCTGAAGCTACAAGCATGTGGGTGATGTTTACATTCCTAGCTGAACCACTTCCTGTTACTGGACTTACATGGAGGCTTTCTTTTCAGGGAGACTCTCACTAAGTCATGTCCAGGAGCTTCAGAGAAACGGTTGATCCCTATAATCCAATATTAATACTTTAATAAAATGATAAACAATGTACCTCATTTATTAGTCATACACTGTACATAGTGATTGCTTATAACAATACTACCTGGTATTACAATAGGGTCAGATAATAAGCTTGGTACTTGTCTGGTTAGATAAGCAGCACAATGTTCTGTTCATTTAAGCCTTTTTACTCACTCACATAGTTTATGAATTAATCATTTTTACACAGCTTAATCCAATTCAGGGTCAAGGGGAAGCTGGAGCCTATCCCAGAAATTAGCAGGTGAGACCCAGAGAATACCCTGGACAGATCGCCAGTCCATACAACGCAGACGAACAACCACTCATGCTCACACTCACTCACAGGGACATTTTAGTGACATATTACCCTAACCCGCATGTCTCTGTATACCAGGAAAAATCAAAAGTAGGGGACAGAACCAACACATACACGAGGATGTGCTTTTCTCATTTGTCCTTTTAAAAAAAGAAATATCCAGCCCTTTGATGAAGCTGTTGCAAAACAAAAAGATTTTCACATATAGATGTCATGGAGCAGTGCCACCGCTCTGACGGTGACCAGTGCATGCACAGGGTTGCTTCACATCCGCACAACACACAAACACACGTCTGGGATGGACACCAGAGAGAAAACATCCACCCAGCTGCTGTAATGAAAACACAAACGCTTAATTTGCTGAAGATGAGCAAATAAAACCACCAGCATAATGTTTTTACTCGCCTGAGTTATTTGATTTTGGCCTCTAATAAGGACACATAACCCTGTGACAATAGAAATGCAAATTCCTGTGTTTTAAAAAGAAAAACCCTGTTAAAAAGTTTGATGAGGGAAGGATACAATGACTCAAACAATAATAGTTACAATTTTAATTAAAGTGACAAAAAACAGCAAAACAATTTAGTGATTACATCCCCATGGATAGTTTTTACATTCCCATGCAAGGATCCAGGTGCCTCAAAATATTAATATATTGAATGAGCTAAATATTTATAGTTTCTGGAAAACTTTCAAAACCAAAGAAAACTGGAAGCACATAAATTCACAACAGATGTTACAAAAAGGCAAAAAAAAAAAACAAATAATATGGGCATTGTCTGATTATGAAAACAAAAAAACTAAATTTTTGTTTAAACAAAATTAATTTAAAAAAAGTTAAATAGCTGATCCGTTAGGATGTTTCCAGCTTAGAGATTTTCCACTTTTTCTCCCATTATCTTATTATTCTAAGAGCTCTTAACCAGACTGAACTTAAGAGCAACTTATTGAAAAAATAAACCACTTTAACCTTCTACGTTAAAGGAACAGTAACTTATAGCATCATGTACACTCTTGAGGTGAATCTCCTCCACACTCACAGCCTGTTTGGCTTCTTTACATTTAACATCCCCTCCAGCTGCTCCGGAACACTCAGAAGCCATGCGTTGGCCACGCGCTTCTCCTTCATCATGCCCAGGCTGCTGCAGGTCCGGGCCCGTAGAGAGACGAGCTTCTTCTTCTTTTCAGGAGCTTCCTGGGTCTGGTCAGTACCAGAGCTGTACGAGTCCATCACCTCAACCTGCCGGTGTCTTCTGTGCCTGGACACTTCCTGGTGGTTACTGTAGCTCTTCTGTTTAATGGAAGCCAGGAGCTGAACTCTTCTGCTGCTGGATTCTTCTCCGCTTTGCTCTACATCATCCTCATCCTCTTCTTTCTTGACGTCATAGCTAAGCTTTTTGTGTGTTTTGGCCTGAGAGGGGAAAGTCTCCTCCTGCCATGTGATGAACTCAAACATGCAGCGCTTTATTTGCAGAGCTAAATCTGGGTTGCTCATCCTGACATGACTCCTCACCTCCGTGGTGGCCTCCTTCAGCTTCTCATAGTGGCTCTGGATGTTTGCCATTTCATCCATGAAGTCTGAAGACACGAGCTCTTGGACTGCAGTCGTTCTGCTCAGAAACTCTGCAGACAAAGAGTCACTCTTTGGTTTGTGGTGCTTCTGGAAGGTGAGAAAATGAGGCATAGCGGTGTAGTGGAAGGCTTTAGTTGCAACAAGCTTCTGATAAATGTAAATCACATCATAGTGGTCCGCATCCACAGAGTTTCTGAGAAAGGTTTGCACGTGACCCCAGTCCTTCAGAGCCAGCCTGATCCTGACTGGAGGAACTGCCGGCTGCATGTTATAAAAAGCAAACATCAGGTACAAACCGCCCGCTCGGATCTGGTAGCTGTACGGTGGCAGGAAGTACTTCATGGCCGTTGCCAGGGTAACCCTACTGAATCTCTTCCTTTCACCGTTGTTGGGAATGCCTTTAAAGATGTCCAAGAATCTCATGTCCCTCCAAATGGCCGAGAAGACCTCATACCTGACTGAGTCTGTCTGCTGGAAACGGGCAAGCAGCTCCTCCACGTCTTCCGTCAGCGGGTCGTAAAAGATATCCGAATAAACAGGCGGAACGCGAGGCATGGTGTCCGGGGAAAAGCTTCCGGTGGCTTTTCAGCACGTTTTAAAGGCGGAACGCAGAGCAGGCGTTGCTCCTTAGTGAAGACAAAACAGCGCCCCCTAGCGACGCATCCAGCATCAGCACGACTGGACGGAGAAATACATCATATAAACTGATTAGTCTTCACTTAGCAAACAATAAAAACAACACAAGAAAAGCCTGAATTTATATTAAAGTTGCTCTGTTTTAATTTTAGTCTGCAGAATTAGTCCTGAGCTAATAGGAACAGCTCTATTATTATTAGTGCTATAGATTAGCACTATTTCCCCTGTGGATGAATAAAGTCTGT
>JBAMHV010000007.1:14111697-14122005 GCA_037177535.1 Pseudomugil gertrudae | reverse complement strand
GCTCTGAGATGGTGCTTCCAGACAGCAGACTGGAGTGTCCTCTGTGGTCCTCATGGAGAGGACATCAACAGCTTGACGGAGTGTGTGATGGATTATATGGACTTTCAGAAACATAATGGTGCTGCTTGGTGGAGGTCTGCGCTCAGTGCTTTTCTACTTATTCATGTGATGAATACAGAGATGAGCATGTGCTGGATTTATTTAACTTTTATTTGTGAACAAAATATTCAAGCAACCTTTAGCTAAACGTGACTTTGATCCCACTCTGAGGAGTTTAATGGAAAATCTGTTTAAAAACAGAACTTTTCCATTTCAAGAAAGTCGTATAAATAAAATATTCAGGATAATATTAGAATATAATTATATAGATTAAGCCAGGTATAACTGATTGGCTGCAACATCAGCATTTCGGTATATCTGTTGTCCCAGTGTTATCCTGTACACAATTATAAAGTCCAGTGTGACACATGACGACAGCTCTGTGGCTGTGCATGACTTTAAACTGCAATAATACACACAGCCTAAATTTCTAAACAAACTCACCCTGTCATCATCTTCTAAATAAATTTAGTGTTGTGTTGCTTCAGCACATTTTCATCAGTAACACCTGCTGTCAGTGAGCTGTAGAACTGCTCCAAAAAGTGATGGAGAGATGACTTATAATGTTTAGTACGCCCCAAAACAACGTGTCAGCTCACTTCAGTGAACAAGCTACTGGTCTGATGACTTTACAAGATCAAATTAATCCAGTCTCCTGGTTATCTTGAGGTGTCACGGTCTCATATTACTTGAGTCTTTGGATCATTGAAGATTCAGTCCTCTGCTGTCCTCATTTAGCCTTTGCCTTTCCCATCATGGAACGTAGTGGAAGAGTGCCTTCTGCCCACGAGTCAGGGTACTGCATCATCTTCTTCCAAAGACTGACCTCCTCCCCAACAGAGTCCACTTCCACTTCCTCTTTTCCAACCATTACAGTGCCTGCAGAGATCAAGATAAGAAAGCAGGAGGATTAGAATGACTCAGATTACTGGTGAAATATTAATTTGACTAATCTGTTGTACACATGAGAAGGAGAAAAAAAGCCATTGGTGTTTTGACAGTAATTTCAAATAAACAATCATACAGACATTAAAGTTTTTATAATAAACAGACTGAAAAGATGTGGTTTTCTTATCCATTATTATGAATATGGATTACATTCACTGTTACAGCAAGTTTAGATTTACTGCTCCTTTTGTTTTGCTGAAAGCAAAAATAATACATTTTCCCCAAATCTGTCCAATAACAGCAGGTACGTGTGAAGCAGAGTGAAGGAGTTTCTTCATGTTTATACTGGCTGATTTTCCTGTTTACGAGTAAATAAATAGAAAAACAATGCAGAGATCTTACTGCAGCAGTTTTATGTTGGATACTATGACCATGTTCCCTCTTTGTTTCCCTGCTGAGCTGATAAAAGAACACATCAGGATTTTACCGTTTCCAGAGCTGAGGCGGACTCCTCCCAGGAAGTCATTGCTCAGCTTGGCCTGGTCCCACACGGTCAGCTCCAGACACATCCTCCTCAACTTCTCCAGAGTCACGTCTTTATACACAAACGTGCCATCGTAATGAGGGTTCAAATTCTTCTTCACAACTGCAGTCTTCCTCTTTGATGCCTTTTCCTTAGTTGGGAACAAGAACCTGCAGAGCCACAAACCAGTTTTTAGTTTAAAATACAAATGCAACATGTCATTTTAAGATTTGCTCACTTACCCTTTTACAAAGCTGTCTGAAGTACCCTTTGCTTTCACTGCCACCAGATTCTTTGCTTCCTTAATGAGGACATGCAACTCTCCTTCTGCAGATGCTGCTTTTCTGTCTGAACACAAGGCAGATCTTTAGGCATCAAAGTACTCAAAAAACTAAAAACAGCTTCCTCTTTTTTTACCTATGGATTTCTCGTTTGTTGTCTTTTTAGAAGTGACATATTTCAATGAGATGATCAACTCTCCTTTGTACGATGCAAAAGCTGAAGCTGGTGCAACAGAGCCCACCTATTAAAGAAATATTAATTACAATCAGGACATTAATCCACTCAACCAGTCAATAGTTTCTCTTCATCTTAACATGACTGACATTTTGTTTTGATTAAATAAAAAATGTTTTCCCTTGCTTCTTAGTAAAGCATCTGTTTTCATGATTTCTGGTGCTTGTATGGGAAAATATCACACGCAGGTTCAAAACACCTGTATATGAAAACAACACTGACCTTCATACAACTCCACAGATCTGCAGGAATAATGTCTAAAGTCAACCTAACTTCCACCACTAGATGTGAACATGAGAGTATAACAAGTAAATACTGTATCATCACATTTAAGGTCTTCCTCTGAGCTACCTTGGCCATGAGCTGCATTTGCTCCTCATTAGGAGAGCTAAGGTTTCTGCAATCCAGAGGGACTTCCACCTCTCCCAGGAAAGCGTTTCGGCTGAGACGACCGTGATGCCAGACTGATATGGACATGGAGCGGGAGACCAGCTGAGCGCGGCTGATGGAGTACTGCTTTGGAAAAAGACAATGTGATTATCAAAGGCTTGTCTGACTGAATGACCATGCTCGTGTTATTTTAATAGTCTGGTGATGAATAGGTTTTACTGTATTCACTGATCACAGATTAAACCAATGTTATAGATTTTAGCTTTATTTTAATGTAAAAAAAACATTTTCAGGACAAATATCTGCTGCGTAGACCCATCCAGTCAGCTGTTTATTCATCACTGTATCTGAGTCCAATCTTCATTGGCCCCAAAAATCAATATTTGACAATAGTTGTACTAATTTGCAGTGTCAATATCTTGAGCTTTGTGTAGGTGTGGTCATTAGTTACAGCATACAGCTCTGGGGAGGACATCGAGACAACAGGATAAGGTCAACAGCAGCAGGTGGGTTACGAACCATCACCTTTAAGGTTTCATTGTAGACGGGGTTGATGGTGTTGCTCTTGATGCTGGTCTTCCTCTTACTATGACGAGACTTATCAGGGAGCAGATAACATTTAACATAACTGAAACACAAAAAGGAGCAACGTTTGTTAAACAGTTTTCTTCACCACAAGTATTAGTCCTCAGCTGAGTTTTTTTGTTTAATGTGACAAAAAAAAAAAACATGTTGATATTCCAGAAACTCTGCTAATTACCACCGGGGTTAAAGTACTGAGATTATAAACACAGCAGCATCTTATCTTCACTGATCAAAGCTGTGTTAACATTGCTGAGCTATGCGTGTGTGTGTTTGTGTGTGTGTGTGTGCTGGAAAGATGTGTGAGACACTGGTATACCACAAAGGTGAGTGTGAGCAAATTCAGTTTCAAACCATTACAGTTGTGTATAAAAAGCTGAATATTTACGGGTGGGAAAGCTGCTGCGAGGCATTGCCGAAAGCCAGATTGTGGCACTCCTTGATGAAGACAAGGAGGCTCTTGGTGCGTTCGTCATATCTGATGGAGAAGACGACATCTCCAGTGACCTCCACGCTGTCAAAGTCTCCTGAGTCGCTGTAAATACTCATCAGGCTGCCCAGTGTACTCTAAACAGACAGGCATGAAGAACTCCTTATAGTGCTTTCTCTAATAATTTACACAAAACAGGATTTTTTTTACAATCATTAATCCAACATATAATAACACAATGAATATTATGTCAATTTCCATATCAGATCAAAACATTAGCAGACTTTAACAGATAGATATAAAAAATCATTAGCGGACAAAACTAGTTAGAACTAATCCAGATTTTCTTTTAATACGTAAAATCCTGAATGAAACTCAGCAGTTATGTTAGCCTGAGCTTTTAAACAGCAACAATTAGAAACACTGAACATCGGTTCTGCACTTCCGAACTCGAGAGGATATCCTGAGCTGAAGATGCTTGTTAAGATTTCTGTAATGAGGCCAGTGGGTCTGTAAGCTGAGAGAAATATCAGTGTTGTTACTTTTGAGCTTTGCAGACTGGAGGAACTTGAAGCGATCGTTCTTCTATGGGTGTTTACCAAGCTGTCAATATCTTCCTCCTCCTCCTCTTCCTCCTCCTTCTCCTGCAACACCATTGAAAATAAATACAATCCTTGCTGATTTGCACATATACACATTAAGTTATTGTAACAAAGGATCTGTGTCATTTTTAAAATGTAAAAACACCACAACATAAAAAAGGTGGATAAAGTGGTTTTTATAAATAGATGTAACTGGTACCTGGTAATGCCCATTAAAAACCAGATGTTTAAAAATAAGGGCAAAGAGGAAGTAACTTAGACCTTTGTACCCACAAGCAGTCAAATATATCAATCCAAGAACACCTCAGAGTTTAAGAACCAGAAACAGAAGAAAAACATCTCTGAATCAGCATCAGCTCAGACTCAGTATCAGCATCTAAAACCAGAGGCACTCATATTACTATTGCTGTACTTTTTCACAGAGAAGGCTCGATGTTTCACAGAGCAGCGGTATGAGGCAGAACATACAGGCTCTGTCCTTTTCCCATTTCCTTTCCATGTGGTAATAATGTGTATTCACAGAAAAACATCATTTAGGTTTTCAAACATGTCACATCTCCACAATTTCATCTCAGCTTGATTTGCATTTACATCTTCATGTCACCATTTAAATATGAATCATTTAGATTGTAGTCGGGGCAGCGTGATGCGCATTAGCAGCGTTGGCAGCCATACTTTGTATTAGCACAGTTTGTATTACAGTTTATAACGACAGAACTGTGTCTTCCAGGTGAGAAGAGGAAGCCAACTACTGGAAAGGACCAATCTTTCTACACAAAATCTTTCAGCCTGTGAACCGTTCAGATCCTGAAGATGCTTTATCTTTATCTGGATTAAACATGGAAGAAAACAAACTGCCAATCAAATTCTTTAATTGCTTCGGCTGTTTGGCTGCTTATGGCTGACAGTAGATTTTAGGATCGCGTCTTTACTTTTGACATCATCACCACTGATATTATGGTCTCTTTAAATCTATACCAGGAAACAAAAAAGTAAACTGTAAAATGACCCCGTTCAGTAAAAGTACATTTTCCTGAAGTGAAGTTAACTTAAGGAATAATTAAGAAACAAATAAGACAATAAAAATAAGCAGAAGTTTTTTCCCTCTGGGAACAGCTTACCTGAACATCTAAGCCTGGTACAGACTGGCTCCTGTGGCCCATTGAGGCCTCTGGTGCATCACATCCAACACGCAAGTCCAGTGTTGAGACACACTCTGTTACACACATACAGACCCAGCAATGAAACACACAATCTTTCTCTAAAGCACGTTCATGTTAAAAATACAAACCTTTAGGTTCATGGACTCTCTTGCTCTTCTTGAAGAGTCTTTCAATTTCATTCTCTGGGCTCTGACTGACTGGTTTCACTTCCACGGCCTACAGTGACAGAAAAAAAGAGACATCTGACGTGAGAACTAAACACCTAACACAAAAAACAACAATAACTATGAGACTAAAAGAAATAACCTTACAGTGATATTAATGGAGTTGCTGCCATCAGTGACATCATCATCTGCCCTGATTGGGACAGTCTGACTGGAAATGCTGGAACCTGATGGGCTGCAGGGAACCGAGCAAGGCTCTGGCCTAGTTGACATCAACAGTACACTGAGTTTAAATATGCAACTATTCAATATTCACATCCACAAACAATATACCTTCAATTTAATGATCAATCCATTGAATGGATCATGTGCTACACTTTTTTTTTTTTTTTTTGAAAAAAACTTGACTGAATTAAACTTCAAAAGCAGTCTGATTAGTGCAAAACCTGGTGCACATGTAAGCCGAGGGGTTTAAATGAAATATATTAAAGTGTAGACTATGTTCAATTATAGATTTTACATGTCTCTGAATTTCTGGAAAATACTTCCTATAGGAGAAAGTCACCGTAAACCTTAAATTCTTAAATAATAAAAGCTTGATCAAGAACCTCTAAAGAATTTGGCAACTTGCAGTGTTGTGTGTGCTCATCTATGGGATAAGAACACTGCCTTAATCTGAAGCTGAAAGAAAATGTTTTGAAACTTTAAAGTCGGTATTTAAAAATGAAACGCCTAAAATAAAGTTAGGCAAGAAAATGAAAATGTGAGTTTGAACCAGCGTTGCACTCAGACCTCACACACAAAATCATGATTTTAACATTTCAAAACTCAAGTTTCAAAACGTTTTTGCAAACATGCACACATCTCATATTACAAGGTTTCAGAAGGTTTATCAAACTAACGTGGGGGGAAACAATGCCATATCTTAAACTCTTGAAATGTCTTGTTGAAAACAGCAAGGGTGCGACAAGAGGTTTGAATTTCTGACAACGTGAGGCTGAAAGGTTGTAATGTACATGTTGCACTTGTGAAAAATAAAAGTTCTAATAAAAACTTGTAGAGATTCAAACTTTTACAGACATTCACATTACATTTAAAATATAAAAAAACAACACATTTTCACACTTGCAAAACTTTATTTCTGGTGTTTAATTTTTAAATACTGACTTTCAAGGTTTCAAAACATTTTCTTTCAGCTTCAGATTGAGGCAGTGTTCTAATCCCATAGATTCAGTCAGGTTTTAGAGCAAACAGGACACCAAACCAAATGTTTGTGAGTGAGAATGAATGTTGTACATCCTGATTCAGATGTTGCATAAAAGTTCATGAAATACTTGTTAAATGAGCCATGAGTTTACCTTGGCTGCTCAGGAGTCACACGGCCAGACTCAGTCTCGGTTTTACTGCTAGATATGCTGCCGTTCTCAGCAGACTCTGTGTCACTGCAAGATGGCCGTGATGACTTGTTGCTTTTTGATTTGATGGATTCCCTCGAAACAATGGATCCTGAATTCTCATTTGAATGACTGTGAAAATTATAACCAAGAAATATGCCATGGTATTTCCAGTGTATGTTTCAATGTTTCAAAAACAGGTTCAACTGATATGAAGATGTGAGATGCACCTTGTGTTAAGCAGCTCAGTTCTCCGTCTGGGCTGTGGCACAGGTCTAGCAGGATTTGTCAAGTTTTCAGCACTTTTCAAGATCTGCTCTCCTGTTGTCCCGCGATTTGTCACTAAAACACCACACAAAACGCTGTTACACCATGCTACGGCAGTCTTTACCCACACTGCTGAAGCTACAAGCATGTGGGTGATGTTTACATTCCTAGCTGAACCACTTCCTGTTTGTTTACTTACATGGAGGCTTTCTTTTCAGGGAGACTCTCACTAGGTCATGTCCAGGAGCTTCAGAGAAACGGTTGATCCTTTGACTGTAGAACCAGTCGCCTGTTTTTTTCTTCATATCCCTATAATACAATATTAATACTTATTAAAATGATAAACAGAATGTATCTCATTCATTAGTGAAACATAGTGATTGCTTATAACAACAATACTACCTGGTAATACAATAAGGAATTTTATCTAGTTGTGTCAGAAAATGATAAGGTTTGTACTTGTCTGGTTAGATATAAGCTGCACAATGTTCTGTTGTTGATTTAAGCCTTTTTGCCTGCTTACACTACAACAGCTACAGCAATATATCACCATTTCTTACACAGCTTAATCCAATTCAGGGTCATTCTATCCCAGAAATTAGCAGGCGAGACCCTGGGAATACCCTGGACAGATCACCAGTCCATACAATGCAGACGAACAAACACTAATGCTCACACACACTCCTAGGGACAATTTAGTGACATATTACCCTGACCCGCATGTCTCTGTATTCCAGGAAAAATCCAGAGTAGGGGACAGAACCAACGCCTACACGAGGAGAACATGCTAACTCCACACAGAAAAGCCATTGTTATTTAAAAATAGACACAAAGTTGGCACAGCAACAGCAAAGACAGTTATTAGTCTATAAGCAAGTGAACATTTGAGAATTATGTTCATTTTTACTCCTCAAGTAATACAATTCAGCCTGTGTTGAAGCTCCATAAATTCCAGGCAGATGCCTTCACAACCTCCTGGATTTATGATTAACAGACTACAGTTTGTCAGGCGAGCTAGTCTGTCGGGATAGCTTCAGCTAATCGTGTCAGTGGGCTTGTGCCAGTTGGTTAAAACTATTAATCATTTTAAAATCATAAATTAAGACAATTAGCAAACTGCAAAGTACTTTAAAAACAGAAATGCAGCCTTCATGGGCCAGAGTTGAATAACCCTGATGTAAATCAGATAAATAAACAGACTGCTTAGTTTTTACTACAAGGACAAAGTAGAAACCTGTTTGAGGGGAAGCTACAGTGTTTTAACCAGAGGTTGCAGGTATTGTCAGTAGGTGAAGCCTTTCATAGCTCAACCTTTTGCCCTGCTAGAATATAAAGTCATTTTTGATGTAATGCCATGTCATACTCCTCCATCCTGTATAGAAGATATATTTCTGCGTGAACACCAAACAGAAGCTGTACTTTAAAAGTTATATCATAATATAAAAATTGCAATAGATTTCCACCCACATCACTCAGGCTTAGTCAAAACCTCGCATCTGGAACGAAGAACAGCTTCAGTGTCATCATTTTTCCTTTTAAAAAAAAAGAAATACCTTTGATGAAGCTACTGTTGCAGCCTTAATGGACTTTTTAAGGTTTTGGCTTGAAAATGACATACACATATATAGAAATGCTAATCTCTCTGTGATTATAAAATCCCACATAAACCATCATGGTATCAGATGGAACTTTTTTTTTTTGCATTTCAGAGTATATAAAGGTATATAAAAATGCTTCAGTAGACAAAGACCTCCAGGAAACCATGTCTCAACATGTGGACGTTGGAACGATAAGTAAAATGACCCAATGTCATTTGCAGGTATAAAAAAGTTGGCTTGTGACCATGTTTTAATGAATTACTCAATTACTTGTCATCCTGTTTAAAGAAAACCATAATAAACTTATGTTTGACTCAAACAGAAACACACTGCACACCGGTTGCATATTTCTGTCACCTTTCCGCCAGGCTATAACTTTGGCTGTGATTGGCCGATCAGTTTGACCAACCCTTTATTCTAATTGTGTGGTGCGGTAGAAATACACTGAAGATTGATTGATACCTGATATTGTGCAATGAAACTCATGTAATGAGGCAGAAAGTTGTGGTTTTGTATGGTAAACTTCTCCCAAAGCAGAGTGGGAGACGTAGTTGTTTTACTAAATGCTGTTTTATCCCTGTGGGTAAAACTTTTGGAGGCAAAAAAAACAGAATAAATGATGTTTTTCAGACATTAAACTTATATTTCTGGACTCTGTGAGCCGTGTGGTTTCAAGGAGGTGTTTGTTTGCATGCTTCTAGGTCAGTGTTTCTCAAACTTTTTCAGTCCAAGGACCATTTAACCTTTATGCTAATATAATATTTTTATTGTAAAATAGCTGTTATTTTATTTTTTTTTAAGTGACACTGTCCTAAACCACTGCTCCATAGTTATTAGGATATAAGACAGGTTTGGTGTCAAAACTCAGTGTGACAACGTTTCCAGTTAATTCAAATAGATTCAGGTTGTCGTTCACCTTGCGGACCACCAGGGGGCGCTCGCGGACTACTAGTGGTCCGGGGACCACACTTTTAGAAAGGCTGGTCTAGGTGGACACAAAGATCAATTATTTTTGTTTACATGTTTTTGCAGACTTTGTTTACCTGATCTTTTAATCTTTTATTGTCTCAACTATGTTTGGTGGTGATTGAGATGGTTTTGGACTATTTGTGGATAGCAGACATGTCTACTTTTGTTTTAATCACACAAAGTTAGATCCATAAAACCAGATATTCAGTACTGTAGCTCTTGGTACGGAGATCTTGGGGTGGAAGAGGTTAAAAGCCTTTACTGAGCATTTAAAAACAGGCTGATTACACACTGTGGCAGACATACACAAGTCTGGCTTTTTATAATCTGGCCTTACAGCTATATTTATTTGCTTTTATTAGTGAAAATATGTTGGTCTTTAAAGAAAATCCAGGAGTAGACAAACTACCTAAAAGTCTAAAGCGTAACTGGGTGAAATCCATCAAACCACCAGAGATTACAGGTCTCTAACATTGTTATCCATATTTATTTTATGCACAAATACAAATTGTGGCAAGTTAAAGAAGACTATAATAAAAGATGGATTTGGAGCAATTTGACATTCTATCTGCCACATTGTGGTTTCAGCTCCCTTATGCTTTGGATCTAATATCAGCCTATTTGGATTAAAACATGCCTCCAAAGATGAAAAATGATGACGACTTTGTCACTGCTGCTCAGGTACGTCATATGCTTGAAGAGCAAAAGAGTTTCTATGTGGAT
>JBAMHV010000007.1:14075517-14102211 GCA_037177535.1 Pseudomugil gertrudae | reverse complement strand
TGAGTCTATTTCCCACTAATAACCATAATCCGAGCCCCAGGTAAAAAGTTACCAGGAAGTCTTCTATCTTCGTGTCGTCTTCTTCTATGGTATTCGTCTTCTTCTGTGGTTTTCTGCAGACTCTGTGCAAAGCGTCTAGAAACTCGCATTGCGCGGGAGACCCCTCCCATATTAGAGGATCGCGACTTGTAATGGAAAAGCAGTCCAGTACAATATAGTACTGCCTGGGCCGGTAGAGTCGTGTCGTGCAGGTGGAAAAGCGCCATATGAGAGGCTGAAATGATTCAGCATTTTTTGAATTATAACTTCTGCCACCAGGGGGAGTTTTATGTAAAAAATATCAACTTTTTTTTATAACACAGAAAGTATTTGTCCCATTGGTTTGAAGTTTCGTTCATATGAAAGCAGTAAATGAGGACTTGCCACACGTCATACCGTAGAGCACGTGTCAAGCTAAAGTCCTCGAGGGCCGGTATCCAGCAGGTTTACCTGCACTAACACACCTGATGCAAATCAAATAAATCCAACAGCTTCTTCTCAACCTATTAAGTAATTCCAGTCTGCTGTGTTGACACATGGAGACAACAAAAACCTGCTGGATACTGGCCCTCGAGGACCTGAGTTTGACACCCCTGCCTTAGAGTTTTCTGAAGTTCATAAATTTGCCACCAGGGGGAGTTTTGTGTTGAAATTTGATAGTTTTTTCTTCATTTAATAAATTTTTGGACATAATTGAATACCCTGGGTGAAACCAAATGCAAATGAAGCGACTAGTGATTATGCTGCCTATTGTGTGTACCAACCCCTGATGTTCCAAATTTTACCACTAGGGGGAGCTTTTATTTGGAAACTTCACATTTTTGGCTATATCTTTTGTCTGATTCACATAAAAACAAATGGAAATGAAGGGACTATAGTGATCATACTGAAGATTTATATTGTGGGGGCATCAAGGTTTGGGGGCTTTCGGGGATATACCTCTGGCAGTCAGGAGTGACTGCATAGGCCTAGTTTTCTGTTGCAATGATGAGACATTTTCCACACATGTTGTTTTTAATCACTCATTAGAATTCAGATTAAGCTGAGGAGACTCGGACGAGGAGGACTTGCATAAATACAAAAACAGAACAAAAAAGCAGAGTTTCATAAAGAAGAAAAAATATTGCGGCTTCCAAAGATTTTGGTTTTAGCCGCTCAGAGTAACAGGTCCGGTCCTGATGCTGTTTGTGACGCGCGAGGATGGGTTTTATGACACATCCATGGAATCAATTTAGGGTTTATTGCTCATTGTCCAGAGTTATAACACCGCAGCAGAGATGGATAAATGGATTTATGAAACAGAACCAAATGAATGAATAGTGGTCATTATTAAATTATGGCTACTTCCAACCCTGACTCTCATCTGTTCTGCAGGTGAGTGCGCACCTTTATACATATCCTATGAGCACACGCCCAATCACACGTGAACCAACATCTTTAACAGCCACACACGCGCACACAGTGCACTCCATCTCCGCCTGTATGTCTCCTACAAATAAGATGCAGAATAAATCTTTGAAGAAACACACCCACAGTGTTCACCACTAATAAAACAATAATGTTCTTCCTGTCATTAAGTGAATGCATTAGTGTATTTTGACACAGTGTTTTGGTGTGTGTTGGTGAATCTGTGTTCTTTGTTCCCGGAATCACCTGTTCTGCCCCTTTAAGATCAGACATTTCAATCTAGGCGTGTTTCCTGCTGCCATTGACTGAAACCGTGCACTGGCATCCTGCAGAGGGGAAAAAGCACAATTTACAGCGCATCCCGCTCCACACATGCCATTTTTTCTATTTTAATATTATTTTTTAACCTTAAAGTAGCATTATCACAACCCCTTTTCTGTGAACACACAGCAGACGCTTCATTGATGATTTATGGAAATTATATGAATGTCAAGCGGTCAAGGTCCATTCTGGCAGCCACGGTTGGATACTCTGGTTTGTGGGTAGGAAACATCTGTCGCAGTGGTTTGGATGGATTTCTGATGCTTCGCAGACCGGACCGTGGTGGGATTAGGACTGCTGGAGCAGGAGAGGAGGGAATGACACGCTGAAGTAAACACCGGGAATAATGGATTTAAAAACATTCATAATGTGACTGCGGCACTTTAACAGATACAACAAAATGCTTCCCAGTCGTCTCTTTGTGCGCGCCTGTATGTTTTTTAAGTAAACATTATACTTCGAGGCGTTTTTATATTGTGACAGTTTACATTGAGCCAAAGATCTGGAAACGGAACCATGTCGGCGGTGATGATAACGCGAAAGGTGCGAAAATGGGAGAAGCTCCCGGGTAAGAACACCTTCTGCTGCGACGGTCGCGTGATGATGGCCCGGCAGAAAGGGGTCTTCTACCTGACCCTGTTCCTCATCATCGGGACCTGCTCGCTCTTCTTCGCCTTTGAGTAAGTCATTTGAGCCATAGATGTTTCTAATCTGCCTCATAAAGTGCTCATAAGGCTCCCAAGTCCAGGTTTTCATTGTGTCCAACCTTATCCAGCTTTTATTAGGTTTACACCAGTGGATCGATGGAAACTCAGTCTCCATCAATATTTGGCTTAAATAATGTGTTATTTTGTTTCAGTTGTTTCCCGCAAACCGTTTAAAGAATGTGTTTTTTTTCTGGGAATAAATATGTACAAAGTTTTAACAGATTTGACCAAACTGAATGTTAAAATGATAGTTGCTGTTCCACTGAGCATGGCCACAGCTTATTAACCTACTGATCCATCTTGAAATTCTGGTCTGAATATTTGAACAGCTGCAACAAAAAGCTGTTCAGCTTCTCCAGCCTTCATGTTGAATGTGCTGCATTCATCTACAGCTCAAACTTATTCTGCTGATATGGTGCCAAGTGTCTAATTCAACATTAAAGGGATTGCTGACACATTTTCATTATTTATATACATTTTCTCATATTTACCACATTTTTCCCCAGTTTTTTTTAAATTAATACACAGTTTCCCATACAGGTATGTCTATAACATTTAATATTAAATATAAAATATAAATCTAAACACCTAAGTATAAATGCTAAATGTTAAATTTAGGTGTGTGTGTGTGTTATAGCAATTGACTGAATAGGCTTTACTTTTTACCACCACAGGTTGCAGTTGCTCTCAGCTTGTTTAACGACTCCGCCCCTTGTAATCTCAACCAATATTCAAACTGAGACATAAGAGCACATGCATGCATGCATGCAGACACACACACACTAATAACTAGTCCCACACAGATCTTCCTCATAGATGTCTTGAAGGTGAAAACTTTGATTAGAATTAATCAACAGCAGAGATCTAGTGCGCAGTTAGCATAAAGTACATTAGCTACATAACCTGTCACACAATTGACATACAGAGTTTATTCTAACTTTTCAGACTATATTGTATCATGTTAATAATTTGTGGGTGGAGCTTCCCAGTATACCTGCTCATTCTGCTACTGTTGCATCATGAGAGAGACTGCAGTTAATGACACTGTGTTCTTCAACCTAGACTATAAACTAATGAATTATTCCTCTTGGTCTTATTGATGTTGGAGTAAAAGTCAGTCACAACATTTAGGGACAATATACTGACTTCATGAGTGGTCCAGATCTCATGGTCTTGCAGTAAGCCTTAGTGATGTCAGCCTCAGTGTATGTACAGATTGAGGTACCGGGGGCGGTGTTAATTAGGATATGTTTGAAACATTTAGGTTCAACATTTAGAATTTCAATTTTAAATTTAGCATTCATCCATTTTCTACCGCTTATTCCTCGAACGGGGTCGCGGAGAGGTGACGGACAGTGGGCGAGAGGCATGGTACACCCTGGACAGGTCGCCAGGCCATCACAAGGCCAACACAAATAGACACACCAGATACACAGCCTATCCCCAAGATGCATGTCTTTGGACTGTGGGAGAAACCCGGAGAGAGAAACCACGCTAACACGGGGAGAACATGCAAACTCCACACAGAAAGGTTACTGGTTGGACCTTCTCTAAGCTCGTATCAGCAACCTTCTTGCTGTTAGGCCACAGTCCTAACCAACTGCACCACTGTGCAGCCCTTAACATTTAGATGTAATATTTAGCATATAGGTTTAACATTTAGTATCGAGATTTGACATTTCATCGAGAGAAATGTTTTATTTGACATCTGTGTATGTGTAAGTTTGTATGAATTAAAGAAATTCATACACATTAAATATGACAAAAGTGATGCAGCTGCATTTTATTCAGGTAGATATAATTATATTTAGGTACGTCTATTAAGCCTTGTAATATATGAACATGAACTGGACATAACTGTAACTGCTTACATAAACATTATAGCTAAACATATACTAAAGTGACATAAACGTGAGTGATAATAGTCTGACATGCCCACAGGCCACTGCAAGCGAGGCCATTTTTTCATGTCCGTAAGCCAATCCTGTAACAAATACGGGTCAGGTAGGTGCATACCTGTATTAAGTGCTAGCTTCTTTAAATAACAGGCACGATCAGGCTTTCCGTATAGTTGTTTTTAACAATAGAGTTGGACTGTGCCATTGAGTAAACATGGGATGCACCAGGGATGCGTGTGCATATCGCTGACTTTCCCAGTGCTTCACAAGGGGTCTTATACTGACAAGTGTTGACAATAGTGACCCCACATAAATCTGTGCTACTTCTACTTTCTGTCCCATTAACACCTTTATTTCTTCTTTGTTCTTTATATCCTTGTCTGCATCAGACTTAAATATTTAGCACATAATTCTGCAGTATTACACAGGTTTCTTTTCTTGACCATGCATCTATCAGCCCAAATCCATTTAAAGCGAATAAGAAAAGTAGTTGTTCTCGCATAGTGCTGGGCCCTCCCATTTATATGTATTGCATATCAGTTGTTTCCTGTTTTCCTTTGAGCCTGGAAGAAGGAGCTGTTGTCTGACTGGGAGCTTATAGAGAGAGACAGAGATATGATACTGGTTACCGTGAGCATCAAGAGCTCAGAGGAAGCATTGTGATAATGGCTTGAGGGCTGTCAGCTTGCTATGTTCATAATACAGTGGAACATAATTACCTTGTATGGGTGGTGGGATATTTAAGTTGAGATTAGGTTCAGACAACATGAGGTTGTTGGCAGATTTGGCATTAGATGACCATTAAACCTGAAGGTGGGTGATGTTTCAGTCCAGGGAAAAAAGTCTCCTCCCCCTCCCCCCCCCCCCCCCCAACAAAAAAAAAAAAAAAAAAAAACTGGCATGATGTGAAGCATTAAAAGTATTAAGTGTTGGCACTAAGCAGTTAGTGGACTTTTGGTGACTGTATAACTGGAATTGTAACAGTCCTGCATTTCCTTTTGCTTCAAGACATTACTGAATGCTTTCAGGTGGTGGAAAATCTGAACTGGAGGCATGCTGTTACCTACATACATACATGCTTACATGTGCAGACATGCATGCTTACATACATACATTCATTCATGCTAATATACATACATGCATACATACATATCATACAGTTAAAGCATGGTCTTAAGCACTGAAGTAAGGGTGCACAGCCTTTCCTGAAAGAGATATCTTCAGGATGGTGATTAATAAATATTGAAAGTCTTTGCAAATTAGTCCACAATGTGGGGGCATCTTATTGAACCTCAGCCAGTCTTTACCTCTGAGAGACTCTACAGTATTTCTTTTATACTTCACCCTGTTGAGACTGAGATGTTGTCAAACAATTGAAATATTGGTTTATGAGTTCTGCAAATGAATGCTTTCCTTTTTTATTAATATTTTACACTGCTTCTTTATTTTTGAAAACAGGGGTTGTATATTTAATTTATCTCAAAGGGAAGCAGCAAATGTTCATAGCTGCATAGTGAAAGCAGGGAGCACTTCAGTCAATAGCACTCCTAAACCTTAAACCTTCAACATAAAGTGATTACAGAGAACAAGAGTTGGCATCATCACAATTACAGTGAAGGTTTTGAAACCATTGATGCTAACATTAGCTGCTGTAAGTTACATGTACTGAAGCCTCCCAGATCCAGGAGTCAGGAGAGAAAATGATCTTTAAACCTTTTTGTTGTCCTCAATGTGAACTGGAGCAGCTCTCCATGTTATTATTTATTACGAAGCTGCTTATTATTCAGAATATTTGCAGTGTTTCCAGATATTAGGCAGTAATGGTCCGGATTTATTAAGAGCTCTTGCTGTTGGTTATGACTGAAAACTGAAATTTCCCACACAAATCAGAATGATCCCTGTAAAATGGGCTTTGAGGTTGAGCTGTATGCCAACATGGACAACATGGACGACCGTGTCCTGCTTTCTTTGGCTCAAATCCAGTACCAGCTCAGTATACATCTTGTGGTTTTCTGTGTATTTTTCCAGGCTTTAAATTGAACTAAATTGCGGAAAGGATCCAAATAATACACAAACGGAAAAAGTCATTTGGAGCATGTAAACAGATTAGTCGCTGAAGAGGTGGGTCCAGCCTCACTGTTGTGTTGTTCATTTTGCAGCTTTTCCGGGTGGATTTCTCCTTTTATCCTCTTATTAAACCAGATATTATATGCTATGAAACATGTTCTAGGGCTTTGAACTGTATATATCTGGCAAGGCTAACTTGCTCACTAGATTGGTTGTTTGTGTATTTGGTGTGTCTGTTTGCTTACATGCATGTGGACAGTCACCCATGGAGCTCAGCTGAATGAACAAGAAACAGGAACACAATGACAGTGTGTCATCTGTCCACCACGGGATACTTAGCTACTAGACTGGGGAAGCATATGTGCATATAATGGTTCTGGTGTTTGTATCTGTGCTGCGTCTACTTCCATACACACAGTGACTGTGTTCACTTTGGCTGACAAATATCCTGTGGTCATCTGTGTGAAGGCAGCAGAAGTGCCGAGCTGTGTCTGCAGAGTGAGTGGTTGCAGTCAGGGGAGATCTTGTAACCGGCCCATGAGCCTCCCTCAGCATCTGACCCCACCCTGTCTCCCTGTTAGCCAATAAAAAAACAGCATCCAGCCGAGGCTAAATGAGCAATAACATGATTTATGCTCTATTCAGAGCTCCATTTACAGTAACAGCAATCTGCAGGCTTTGTTCTCTGGAAGCTTCTCTGCCAGGAGGAGAGTGCTGCTTTCTATGGAGGATGAAGTGATATAGTGTGGCCCGCATCCTGTTATATCCCGTTCCTTTCCATTTGCTTGTTTCATGAAAGTTGCTACACCTGAAGAAATGCAGACAGACAGTAGCTCTTTGCATATGCTCTTTAACAACTAGTTATGTATCGTTTAGTTTCCCCCATAATGGATTTTATTTTGTGCATATTTTATTATGCAACAGCTATGATCATAACTTTAATCCGGGTGAAAGATCCGTGATGCTGGCTCTGATATTTTGTCCTCTTTATATGGTATTTAAATGTTGCATAAGAAGACAGACCGATTTAAACTGGACAACAGATTATAAACTCCAGAGCTTCAGATCCAGAGGTCACATTTAGCATCAAAGGACGTGTATCATTACTGTGTATATTTTTCATTTAGTAAGTGTAATATACATGTATACATATTTTACCTTTAAGTATGTCCTCATAGACTAAATGTCAATGCTGTTTGTGGATATTTCAACTGAGAAGCATTTTTCTGGAATAAAGACATTTTTTATATATATAATTGTTAAACATGAACGCACACAATACACTTGGGGGAAATAAAAACGCAACAACAGTTTCTACTGCAGAGGGATGCATGAAAGCTCTTTAAAGTGTTTAATCTCTGTATCTAAAAAAAGAGGAGGAGGAGGAGGGGGGCTCACAGTCCAGCCCTGATGTTTGCATGACTGAAGGCTGTTACCGAGGCCCACTGCTGGTCTGCATGCACTGTAAGTGCATAATTCATTTGTAGTATGATCCATGCAGGATGTTTCCAGCTTGCAGCCTTTAAGTATTAATAAAGGAAGGGCTACGTGTTCAACAAAAGTGAGATGTCATATGAGGTGTCATGAGTCACTACTCTTGACGTAATGGCAGGTTAATCCTGGTCCTTTATAGACCTTTGGGGGTCTTCAGATGACTTCATATCAGAGTCATCCTGAGTGAAGGGTAGGGAATCCTCTGGATCAAATTCTGCAGCAGAGCTGACACACCCTACAGCAACTAGCACCATTCACGCACACACAGGTAAAATTAGCTGTAAGTAGCTATCTCTTTTTCATGTTTCATAAGAGGTCTGTTATAACCAGCAGGTTTCCATTAGTTGAGCAACAAACTGTATCCTGTGTCAAACACCTCAGGTCGGATGTCTTCTTGTTAATATGCTCTCAGAGCCGAGCTTAGAGACCCACTGATTCAGCATAGCTGTGTAATGGAAACAAAGGCACCAACCAGCAGTTATACATTAATTGCACTGATATGTGAAAGTAATAAAAGCAAAACACAGTTTTTTTTTACATTTGTGACGACCCAGCCAGAGTGTCTACAGCAGGGCTGCTGCTCTGTTTGATGAGTGAGTGCTGACCCGCAGAGGTGACATAGATTTGCACACCTGGGGGGGTTTGAGAATGTGTCGACTGGCAGTCGGCAATTTTCAGAGCATGGTGTTAGGATAGACTGAGTCATTTTTGTTGTAGAAAGGGCCACTGGAAGAGGGACTGGACTGTTTGGCATTGACGTTAAGGCAAAGTGGATCACAGCCTTTGCTGGTGATGCTTGCCGTTTCAGTTCATATTCAGATATTGTTACTAAGTGATGCAGTGTTTTGCGATCTTAAGCCTGAATCCTTCATAAGGGACAGGTGTCCCAGTTGGCAGACCTGTTAAGGGACTGGACACCACTCAGCAGGACACAGCAAGTGGGGATGGGTATTAGCAACAATCTGGCAAGAAGATATGTATCATTGGGGCAATGAGAAGATGTGTAATATGGGTGATAAATTGCATATTGATGATATTGATGATATAATCCATTGCAATATATCATGATATATTGGGATTTACTGCGATGCTGTAAGCAAGTTCATGTAGAATCATTTTTTTTTTTACTAGAATTTAATGATAAAACTGTGACAGCACAAACCCGATCAGAGGGATCTGCATTTTACAACAGAATAAAAATACATCTTTTTTTTATTTTAAAGTATGCTTGGTGCAAAATGAAATCATAACCCTAACTATAAAATGCTTATGTTTCTCCAAGTAAACATCAATATAAAAACAAGTTATGTTTAAGAACAACACAAAATGAAACACTGTTCTTATTGTTTGCATGCACAGCAAACAGTTTGGCAATATTATATTGACACAAAATGTTATAATATTTAAATGTATGGATATTTTCACCTAGTAGGGCATGTTCCCTTCATTCATCTTGTGTCCTGCTGTTTACTGCTGGCATTGTCCCGGCCCATGCTGAGCAGTGTCAGCGTTTCACATGCTGGTGCACAAGCTTGTGCTGCATTCTGAGCTGTTTGATGGGTAGGTGAATGGTGTAAATGTGATTTTATTGCAGGAAGTGGAGTTTGGCTTTAGAGGCTGGCATGTCCGGTGGAGGTTCTGGTGCCGCTGTTGAGCAGGGGTCCTGATGAAAGCAAGAAAGTGCATCTTGATATTTACCAGGCACATCCTGCGCTTTTAGAGGAGGAATCAGGGTTGCTTTGACCTCTTTAACATTACTGCCTCTATCTCTCAGTGTGACCTGATGAGGAAGCAGAGGGCTGATTCTATTGCTGCCATTTTTTTATCTGCTCTCTTTTATTGCTATGAAGAACCGTGTCCATGGATATCTGGTTAGGGTGGAGTGTTGTGGAGGAGATGGGTCTGTGGGATGAGCGCTTTGTAGGGGACCCGGCTCATCTTGTTATTTTTCTGCTGTCATTCCATTAATTGATCATATACTGTAGGTGTCCCATGATGAGTGGGGGCACATGAGGAAGGACGCTGTATGACTGCATGACATATTTTTAGCCCCAGATAAAAAAAAAGACATTGCATCAAATATTTAAATCAGCAATGCCAGATTACAGGTAGACCTAATATGAAGCTTAAGGTGACACGGCAGTGCCCCATCGCAGTTATTTGAGTCCTTGCTTAGTGATTCTGTGAGACCCCTGCCCCGTTCAGAGTTCAGGTGCCTTTATATATATATATATATTGAAAGGTATGTGTCAGGGTACCAGATATCCTGTTACTTAGCCATTATACTTGCTCAAGGCAAGGTTAGCCTGCACCAGAGCTTACTTTTAGTAAATACCCAAAGTCATCCAAAGTTACTGGGGTCCCTGCATCAGGGTGCGCTGGAACGGTTCCATCTGATGCTTAAGTCTTTGCTGTGGGCTTTTTGTATTCAGATGAAGACTGACTGGGTGTAAGTGTGGCCCTGGATGCTGTTGGTTGTGAGAGAAGTCGTGCAAGGGAGTACTAGCTTTTGCCCCAAAGATTTGGGTTTTGGGTGTAGGTAGCAAACCATAACACAACAAATATAGCTTTATTTAAAACATGATGTGGGTCCTCCTACTTATAACTGCTGTGCTGGTTAGAAATAGTTTAGCTTTATTTTACAGAGTTTGAGCCACGACTCGTGTCACAGAATGGACCAGTGTTGGATCTACACACAACACACAACATAGCAAAAAAACAATTTGAATAATATCTCTATGCACTTTAATTAGCAGCAAATTCTCTTTTTCTTATCTGGCATAAATAAAATGATATTCTAGCACCAATAAGTTTTAATTTGGCCAAAGTATGCATAGTGTCAAAAGTCAAATTAGGCAGAAGTTCAGCTTATCTTTCCAAAATGTCAAAAAACAGAAGTTGGTGACACACCTGACTGCTGAGTTACAGTCATAGAAAAATAATTTGGACTACTATTGTTTTCCAAAATTTTATTTTCACTCATTATTTAATATCTTGTACAACTGAAGAAGCATTTGTTTGGAAAATAAGGGTGTTTTTTATGCAACTGTACACAATAAACACCTCAAAGGTCATGAAACTGTAAAATGGTTTTCTCCACACATTTACAGTTCTATTCACATTTCTACTCTATTCTCTATATGCATTATTATGTCATATTTAGGTCGAAAATATATTTAAAAAGGCAGAAAGTCCTCTTAAGAGTAACAATCCATTATATGTGTTGTGTGTCTGATTTATTGTTCTTGGGGAAACATTGTACCTTCATGGACAAACAACCTGATTAGATCAGGTTTTTCTGTTGTGCAGCTGACAGGCACATCAAGACAATCCAGCTCCTCAACAACAGAGGAAACGGTTACACCCAGATAGGATGTGACCTTCGGAGGTGTTTGATGGGAAGTGATGATAGAGTGTGACTCGAAAAGCTACCGGTCATCATTACAGGAATTACACACATCGACAGGCTGCGTCCCCCTCAGCCTAAATCTATGTCTCTGCTGTCTCTGCACGAAGATCAGCGCAAACATACTTAACAGGGAAAATATCTATTGATCCGAACCACTCTTTGTTTCCATTACTGTGCATAAGACACTGCGAAACTGCTCAGACTGGTTTAGCTGGTGTTGTATGGCATAATTGCTCAGGAATGCTGACACACCAGGTTGATCTGTACTGTGGGAATGAAAAGATGGACTTTGTTATGTCTTTATGTGTTTAGTGGCACTTCTTTGCTCAGTCACATCTCTGAACTTTGTTTTCTTTTTTTCAAGTTTAAAATGGAAATGTTGCCCTTGCAAAGCAGAGCAGGTCTGAAAGAGGCTATAGTAGCTTCATAAAGAGCCAACCTCTCAGTTTTTTGATGAAAATTTAGTTTCAGTTTCAGATTAGAGCCTTTAAGACGTTTTTGTGGGACTTGCTGCTCTCTGCAGGTAAGTGCTTTAGCTACAGCTGGTGCGCAGTGACAGGGTGGTTAGAGGGTCTTTGCTCAATCAGATAAGACTTGTTAGCATAAAGTGGGAATGGAAGCTACCATTTTAAGTTGCATCTCACCTTTAAAGAATTACAACATTGAGACTCATCCTTTCAGATTTACTTTGCTAAGAACTGGAAACATAGCTAAAGGTTTTGATCTTTAACCTGATCGATTAACAATATGTATTATTGGAAACTTACAAATGCATTTTTTTATTTCAATTACAAAGAAGAGGATCTAATGTTGCAGGTTTTTGTTTTAAAATCACTGAGTCTAGTGTGTGTAGCTGCAGATTCATCGTTTGATGTTTCACCAGTATGTGAAATGCTCACTTATTCTGAACCCATGTAATGAACTTGACTATACAGAGAATAATGTATGAATAGGATACATTTTTATGATAGCTACTTATTAGCATGATATGCATTCCAGAAGTAGTTTTTTTCATCCTATGTTGCAATATTGTGTTGCATTATGAATATATGATCTTGGCCTCGTGGCAGGGAGTTAGGGTCACATGGTTTAACTATTAATAACTTCATGCTGAAGGCTTTGTTGCTGCTGCTGCTCTGCTTTGTTGCAGCACTTTGTGCTGCAGCTCACATCTGTTACTGAGCAGCAGGCGGCTTGGAGGAGCCCAGCTGGCTCTAAGCCCAAAGGCCTGGCACACTGAGCTATGCTTATGTTTCTCTACCCCTCCAGAAGGCAAGGGGAGGGGAGCGGAGCGTGGCATGGAGTTGTTTATTCACAGCACTGTTCAAGAGTTCATGACCTCATGCTCATGGATGGTCATGTATGGTATGGTTTTATCATTGCTTGCCTTCTGAACAAAGGCTCACATTCACAATGTTCACACATTTGTCTGCTGTCATCATTTCATGTTGTGATGAAATCTTTGTAGGATGTAATGGAATCGCATCTCTGCTGATCCAAGGGAGGTCAAATGTCTTGCTTTGGCAATTCAAGAGTTCAGAATGTGGTTTTGTTATGGCACAAATAAAAAAAAGAAGCCAGCACTCAGACATGATGTGCTCGCACTAGAGAATATTTGTCTTTTCACGAAAGCCATGAGAACAAATCATTTCACCGAAATAACCCAAACCAATCCTCTTTTGCAGATGCCCGTACCTGGCTATCCATCTGTCCCCTGCCATCCCTGTTTTTGCTGCCGTGCTATTCCTGTTTGTCATGGCTATGTTGCTGAGGACCAGCTTCAGTGACCCTGGGGTTCTGCCACGGGCCCTTCCAGAGGAGGCCACATTCATTGAGATGGAGATTGGTGAGTTGCAGAACTAGTTTGCTGAGTTTTGTCATTATCACTTTTTTTTGTCCCCACCTAACCTTTTATTTCTCCTACAGCCCCCTCATAATGTGGCTTTAAATGAACTTTTATAGGTAGTGTTTAGCTAATGAAGTACAGTCACATCTTCAGATGTATTAGAAGTTTAAAACCAACAGAGTTAGCGCTAATGACGGGTTTCATTTGGACAATATGGGTGCAGTTGAACCAGATTTGACAGTGAAACAACCTCTTGTTCAAATGAAGCCAGACTGGTTTAAAAAACCTTTCAACAAAAGTTTTTACCGGAAAAAGATTTCATTTACTCTCTGACCTGCAGATTTAACGTCTCTGACCAAACAAAGACAGAGTCTGGCTGCAGAAAGAAGTTCCCATACAGTGCTATTTACCTCTGCATGTTTGCAACGACTGGGGAGGCCGTCCACTTCCTGAACAAGCCCAGCCTGTTCTGATTGGTCAGCTGCAACAGACTGATCTGACTCCACCCACAATTTCTGCAGTAGTTCAGATTAAATTTGAATAGAGTAAATTTATTTTATTACATGTAATCATCATTACTTACAGAGTGAGACAAGAACCCCCCATCTGATCTTTTCATCTGTGTCTGAACAACACAGATCAGATTTTTTCAAATGCAACTAATACCACTTGGATATGTGGTCCTAAATACGATACATATCTGATCTTTGCCATGCAAATTCAGTCAGAACGGCCAGGTCGTATAAATCCGACCTACACGTCACATATGTACATAAAAGTTCTGCTCTTCATTTCAAAGTTATTTATAAGCTCCTTTTATGTAAAGGTACTCCCATCACTCCTGGCCGTGACTCCGTACATTTCTCTGTACAGTTGTTTCTGCCACTGCTCCACAAGATGCCATCTGATTCTCCTCTATTGTAAACAATATAAAACAATGCTATTGAAAGTGTGCTGGCTACATTTTAAGCATAAACATAAGGTTCATACAGGAAGTCACTTCCATGTTGCATTTCATTGGAAATGTAAACAAACTAATAAAATAAATGGATTTCACAAAAAAAATCCTAAATAAGCATTATGCCCTGCAATCTGAAGGTAGCTTTTATTTCTCTTTTTAAATAGCAAACACTATATACCATCAAAAATACCTCCAAAAATGCTGTTGTGCCACATGTTGGGGACATGCATATGAGAAGGAGATAGAATAACTGTGTAAATCTGAAGTTTGATTGTCCATTTTTAAAGATTTCTTTGTATTGGGTCTGAAAATAAAAGTTACCCAGAGGTGTCCTCATTCAGCCGTGCACTTCTGTAAACTGTTGAGCGAGGTGCCGTGCAGGTTGTGCAATGGGGCATGTGGCCTCACCTGTTCCACGGTTCTACTCCCCACTATCAGTGCTGATAATGCAACAGCCACCTACAACACTCGCATAACTGATTATGTTTTATAAGCTATTAGATCGTCTTGATCTGGGCAACAGCTCAGCTGTATTTAGCAGGAATAAACAAACCAACACTTCTGTTGCTTTAGTGATATTTGTTATGTGTTTTGTTTCACCTGTATTTGCTTATTTATTAAGCTCCTTTCCTCTTTGCCTCCTGCTGCATGTCTGCGACAGTCTTCTGTGTTCTTTGTTACTTGTAGCATCCATCACCAGTCACAGACAAGAGGCAAAGGTGGAGATCGGCCACTGCCAAGGCCCCTCAGAGGATGAGTTAGCTTGTACTCAGAGCTTTTCTCATAATGACTGTTACCTACACCACATGCAGATAGATATGGCTTCGGTGAATAAACTGTGCTGCTTTGGCCACCATGACCTTGATGATGATCCTGTGTTTTGATTTGAAGCCAAATATGAAGTTGTAGAAGATTTTAAAGTAACGAGTCACATGGTGCTTGTTCTGAAATCATCCCAACACCAAATGTTCCTGTTGGAGGAAAAGGGTTTCAGACAGGTGCAGAGTCTGTGTTATGCTAAAGCTGCTCTGCTGCCATATGGCGACCTGACAAAGTCCATGTTGGTTTTTATTTTAATGAGTCACCTTTCTGTAGTGTTGACTTTCATCCCACACATCTCAGCATTATGCAGCATGTTTTTACAAGGATTGGAGTTGCTGTTCACTGCTGTTCAGTGAAAGCAGGCGTGTTGATGAAGCCGCCACAGCCTCAGTGTCCCCTCTGCCTTTTAGCACCAGTCCCAGAGGGCGGATACTAAAACGATGAGATGCATCCTCTTGGAATATATAATGCCAGTAGCAGATCGAGTCGTGCTGCCCGAGGGAGTGGGATCATTCCCCCTGAGTGATGACTCACAAATGTATTCTCCACTGCTCCATCCTGAGGCTTTCTAATCCTACATTCTGTACAATGCTTGGTTAGAAAATAGTATTTCCCCTGCTTTACAGATGGTCTTGATAAAAGCTTGTAGGGGAAACTCGCATGTTTTACATTGTAGAGAATATTTATTGAGCACTTTGCACAAATGAGAACAATGTTGTTGCATTAAATGAACCTTTGCTCATTTATAAAAACCTCCTTTTAGATGTTTTTAGTCTAGATAATTACATTTTCACCAAACCCCACATCCTTCCTTGTTTAAATTCTTAATGTGTCTCCAGAAAACTAACTCCACATTCACACCTGTTTACTGCAGCATGGTAGTAGTAGATATCTACACAGCCGTTGTTCTCAAAAACTCCTGCCACCCTGTGATCATTCTCCTTCTTCCTCGCTCCGACAGCATGAGATAATCAGATAAATCTTCTTATTCTCATGTGATAAAAGTATGATCATTTAAAACTGCTGTTCTGAAACAAAACCATTTTAGAAAAAGTATTCAGAAACTGTGTTTTTGTCCTCTACAACAAGGTCCAGTGCAATAAACCGATACCTCCCTACCCCACCTTAGTGAATTTTTATCTTCCTGTCTGTTTTTATTGCCACAGAGGTTGCTAACGGGAATGTTCCCGCGGGGCAGCGACCGCCACCTCGAATCCGTAACGTCCAGATCAACAATCAGATCGTCAAACTTAAGTACTGCTACACCTGCAAGATCTTCCGGCCACCGCGAGCATCTCACTGCAGCATCTGTGACAACTGTGTCGGTAAGAAACGTGCTTAAATGCAACTTTTCCAGAGGGGAGGCGGGTTCATGGAAGTTAGGCAGAAACAGCGAGGCTTCATCTTAATCCCCTCTGCGTTCATTTCTCCGTCATGGCCACAGAATGTGTGTGTGTGTGTGTGTGTGTAACACTGTTTCATCTTTAAACCTCACAGAATAACAGTGATTTGGCTGCTGATGATTAAGGAATGCGTTTGAAGGAAGCGTAGCGTCATGGCTGTTATGAAAGGAGACAGTGGAGCCTTAGTGAGGGAATAAACGCCTAGTCATTGTGAACACTGGTTTGTCTGTGTCCACCTGCTACACACACACACACACACACACACACATGCCTGGTATTACACAGCACTATGCCTCACTCCCTATGTTACACCAGGTACCAGATTTACTTTGTATATAATTGTGAAAGTGATATTTAAAATCTAATATATTCATTTTAAAAAGCCAGAAACGGGGATTATGGGATGCACAATGATGGGTTGGTCAGATTTGTTGTTCAGCTTCAAACTGAATCACTTCATGTTGAAACTTCTGTTTAGTTATTAGGCCTGACAGATACCCACAGCTTTAATATTGACCAAGAGGTGTGAAGAATAGTTGTGCTGCTACCCTCCATGACTAACTGCACATAGATGGGCATGATATCAGTAGACAGCCATGTTTTCTGCTCTGAGGAGCTGTGCTTTGAAGTATTTTGTTGAAAAGTAGTGAGTGATACTGATTTAAATATCTTGAATGGCACAACTCCTACAGCTCAGGTATCATTTAATATAGAAGACCTGTGCTATACATTTTGAGGCTTACTATAAAAACTATGAAAGCTGATGCCAAAGTTATTGTCCACCTCTCCACCATCAGTGGTGAATATGAGACTGGAAATGGCATATGTGCAAATACCTGCATGCTGCTCAGCAAAAATAAAAACAAACCTCCTCGCAGCTCGCGTCTCTGTCACGATGTCTGCTGTGTGTTATTGTGAAACCCTATCTGAGGAGTGTATGCTGCAGAGAAACGTGTACAGTAATCGCCTCTTCTGTGTGTTCAGCCCTGCCCTGCTTTCATCTGGCTCGCCTCTAACTGTTAGAAAAAGAGGAAGCATTCGCTATATTTAGGCTGATTTCACAGAAGCTGATGACTTTGGTGAAAACTGGTGTATTTTTAACACTTTTGTTTCTAAAATCGTCTTTGTTAGATAATCACAAATCACCATTTTTCTTTTTCTTAGATCGCTTTGATCACCACTGTCCATGGGTTGGCAACTGTGTGGGGAAGAGAAACTACAGATACTTCTACCTGTTCACATTGTCCCTCTCTCTGCTGACCATTTACATCTTCGCTTTTGACATCGTCCACGTGGTCATGCGTGAGTATGATGATAAAATGTGGCAAAGCAGGAAAGAGGAGCTGTGTCATGTGCTTAACATCTTCTAGTCAGCTTAGTATGTAAATGTACGCACATAGGCTGAAACTGACCCGGCTTGAACGGCCGCCTGGTACGATTATTATCCACACCCACTGACTTCCTGATTTTACTGGTTTTATTCATTGAAATAAGAGAATAATTCCTTGTAAATCTCTTCTTTTAAACACGTGTGTTTCTCTGCTTACAGGTTCTGTCGATAAAGGCTTTTTGAACACTCTGAAGGAAACTCCTGGAACATATCCTTTTTAAGTTTTATTTATTATGTGCTTTGTATAAAGGGCTGAAGGAGTAAACATGTTTCCACCGATCTATTATCTTATCAGAGCTTGGTTAGGATTTCTCATGAAACAACAGTCATTGTTGTGCTCCTGGGTCTTATTCTGACTCAGATATACATTCAATGGAAAAGAAAAACATCCTTCTGAGCTGCGTATTTACATTTCTGATATAGACACTTATTTAAGGGTTAGCACAGCCACCTTCTAATTTAACCTTTAGGTATGAATATAACTTTGTACTTGACCTTACTGTTAACAAAATCTAAAATACATTATAGGTGGGATTTCTTTTAAACATTCAGCAGGTTTTTGTCTGAATTTGTTCACAATTTTCTACCTCATCAATGTTGTTTTGGTTATTAATTAGTTTAACAGTGTAGCATTCCCAGCATTTGTTAGCTGTGCAGCTAGCTGCCAACAACAATTACACCTTGTTTTTGGCGAAACGGCTAAATTAGACGATGTTAAAGCAAAATAAGAAAGTAATTTGGGCAGCTATATTAGTACATGAATAATGTCAAATTATTAACGCTAAAGTTTAATATGTCTTTTTGTTCTACATGTTTTCATCCTTTGTTTAGGAGTTTCTAGGTTAATAGCTGAGTTACTTGGAATTAAAGTGCATCTTTCAGAGGCTTAAGAGGTTACTTGTGGCTGTGGTTGTACACATTTCCACTAGCTAAGTGCTAGCTTACAACAGCTGCTCTGAAAAGATACAGGTCTGTCAGAGACGCTGGGCTGAATGACTGAACACCAGCTTTACTGCGTCATGTCCTGGTGTTTTTCCATCACCTGCACCTCCACTGTTTATTCAGTCTCCATGAATCATTCTGAAAAGCATCTGTTGCTGTTTTCTTAACTGGAGCTCACTGTTCTGGAGGTGCTGGTGTGTTTCTTCACCCAGTGGTCAGTGGTGGGACTGACCGGCTTCCACACCTACCTGATCTCTCTCAACCAGACCACCAACGAGGATGTAAGTACTCCTGCTTAAAGTTGTCAGTAGTGTTGTGTTTACTCAGATGTTGGTCATCCTCAGACTCTGCAGCTTGTTTTCAGGAAGGACGCAGATACACGTTTTGTACCTCTGAAGCTCCTGATTCAGCATGAAGATGATGTTCTTTGAGCTGTTTGTAGAACATAAATGTCAAATGACAAATTTCCTACTTAGCTTTGCTGAGTAGCGAACAACAATATTTTTGTGGATACAGTTGAAAGCCGTGAAATGTTTCTTAACCTCATTCACGGTGACTAATAAAAACTGTCTTAAAGGTAAATTGGAAAAAAAACCCAACCTTACAAATGAATGAGTGGAATAAAAGGGTTAAAGAAAATATATACACAATATTTGTGTCCTCACATATTAGGATGAAGACTAATTCGTGTGTTCAAGCTGAAGGCTGCTGTTATATTTATCTGCAAGTAGATAGTCAAATTCTGAAGATTAGGTTTTGAGTTTGTGTCTATAAATACTGTAAGGCTGGTTTCATGTTTGCTGGAAGGACAAATATTCATTTTTAAGGTGTTAACACAGCAGTTTTGTGAGCAGAGTTGTTACCGTGACAACTGCACCGCCTTGCTCAGCACTGAAGGACGGAGGGCTGGTAAAATGTAGCTTGTTAAACAAGGTTGTTAAATTGCAAACCAAAGGGAAAGCAAACGTAAAACTCTGGAATAGCTGCAGCTATAGAAAACACACCTTTCTTGTTTTGTTTAAACCCATATGACATATTTTCTGGTAAAACTGCTGCAACGTTAAAAAAAAAGAAAAAAGAAGCAGGTTGATGTTATCTAATCATCTACAAATATGTATTGTTGGTGTATTTAAAAAGCAAATCAGATTCACTGATTTCTGTCTCTCAGCTTGTTGGCTACATTTAGAAAATGCTTCTGAAGCCAAAAGCAGAAAACGCTGATTGCTTTCAGTTGTACTGGGATGCCATCTGATCCAGCTTGATGTGGGGCACATGAGTGATGCAGGTGGAGGAATGCATCATAGAAGGGGTGATGTGTAATCGTAGATGCATGCATCATTTGTTTTCCAGATTAGACCGCGTAAGGTCTGATGAAAAGCAGCAGTGATGATGATGATGGTGGCTGTTGGAACTTCCTCATGCCTGAAAGCAAAGGAGAACACTTCTACTTTGCTGCAATGATTAATTTATAATTCCCCCTGTTCCTACCAATGGGATGGCTGGCCTATTTTTTCATTTTATTTAATCAGTAATGAAGTTTTGCAGCATGCACCTACAGTGTAATGTTGCTTCAGGTGTGGAAACAATGGCTGTCAGCCTGGCTGTTTCATCGCCTGTGATTGGCCTAATAATAGATGCATCAATACCTGCAGGAGCTGGGATCAGAGCCAGAACTACTGCTGTGGCCTAGAGGAGAAAGAGGAGGAAAGATGAACAGACAGGGAAGGCACCTTGAGTGTTATAGCTGCTCTGATCTCCCATAGATGGCACATGCCCAGTCATCTGTGTCGCACACACACAGACCTGCAGATGCACAGAGGCATGCAGCAATAAGGCGCCTTGTGCAGGCTGATGACCTACATATGCAAGAGCCAGAGCTTTTTCTGCAGGTGGGTCAGCCAGTACACAGTGCTGCGCTATAAAACCTACCAGTCATCATAGTGACACAGATGGATTTCAACCTTATTCTTTAGTCAGTGTCCTGGGTGTTGTAATGTAAACAAACAATTTTACTAACTAGCATGTTGTTAGGATTTAAGCAATGTTCCTACTGAAATCCTGCTGGATTGCCTTGCCTCTGCATTCGTGTTGTAGCATCATCAAAAACGGCTTTTAAATAAATTTGAATCTAAATAAAGTGATGTCTGGAATCTTTGCAACTTACTAATGGGATATTTGTAGCCCTGACCATGTACTAAATCAGCTTTTACTTCCTGCTGTTGCAGATTAACATGTTTTTTTTTACTCGTATCCATTTTGTTCCACTGATATTGTATAACAATACTCTCGCAGAGCTCAAAGAACAACTAAATGTTTTGTGTTTATGATGTACCTGCTGTTGTGACTGAAGAATGGTTTTAATATGGGGGAACTTTTCATACCTGTTGGCACACAGAGTTTCTAATAAACCAGGAATCAATAAGTCCTGACAAGATATGTTTTAGTAGGTCAAACCCTCGCCAGTGGGAGTAACATCTAAAAATGGAAGTATGCTTTTGAATAAGGTATAAGCACAGAGCGGAGCGAACTGAATGACTGTTGGCAGCGATGGTTGCTGATCCACTGATGTGTGCTGTGATCTGTTGTTTACCCAGATTAAAGGATCCTGGTCAGGAAAGAACAGAGTCCAGAACCCTTACAGCCACAAGAACATCATTAAAAACTGCTGTGAGGTTCTGTGTGGGCCCACATACCCAAGGTAAGTTTTATGTTGGTCAGTGAATACCTGCAACAGATTAGACTCATCTAAGCAACGCCTTTACTAACTGATCACCTCATCTCTGCCTCTAGTGTTTTGGACAGAAGAGGACTGATGCAGGAGGATTTGTTTGTTTCTGCAACCAGTGCAGCTCCCTCCTCCTTCAACAACCCAGTGCCACAAACCACAGTGAGCTCATGCACACAACCCACACTGCAGCTCCTCGTTTACATGTGTTCCTCCTGACTGCAGGAGTTACCTTTAACTACCAGGAAAAAGCATCTGACTGTAGGCATTGCTTAAGCCTAAAAATAACCAAAACCTCAAAGAGAAATGGGAAATGTAAACATTAAGTCAGAAAAATGAGACACATTTTAAAAAGTTCTCCCCAAAGTTTCATAAATTTGCTTCAGTTTCAGTGAGTGGGATCAACTTGTGTCATTTTTCTGAAGAGCTCATGAAATGGAGCGACCTCATTGGTCGTCCTCTTTCCCCGTTCCATGTGGGAACACTGGATGACAAGAATAAATTCTGGATGTGAAGATTATAAACAGCTAAAGGTGTAAATCTGTAAATACAGAGGAAGTAGAATAAGAACAGCCTTACAGATGACAAGCAGTGACTGATTTTACCAGTTCACATAAGTCCTAAACCTCAGATTTAGACTGTATGTAAACCTGTTGCAACCAAAATCAATGTCTCATTAACAAGCAGGATGCTGAAGATAACAACAAGTTGTCTTTTGATCAAATCTAGTCAACTAATATGTATTCTGCTGTGATACAAAGTTTTAAAAAAGCATTTTCTTATCACAAACAGCAACAACAACATTCATCAATCGTTTGATTGAGCTTCTTGGCTTGCTGACACAACTGCTGCATCCACATACATCGTGCTGTGTAACCAGTTCAGTAGCTGGAAACCAGCAGGCCTAACAGAGTTTACTGTAGCTCATTGCTGCTTGTCAGCAAGCAGCTTTCAGAATCAGCCTCTTTTTCTCGAACTATTACGATCATTGTGTTTGTACTGTTTAGCAGTGGCGTCAAACTCATTTCAGGCCAGGGACCAGTTTGATCTTTAGTGGGCCAGACTAGTAAAACTATAACCTATAAAAAACACACATTATAGAGAAAAGAAGTATGTGGTAATCCTGCTGCACATTATGCACGTATAAAATATTCCATACATGACTCTTATGTCTTTCCTGCAGAAACCCAGTGCTCCACTTATCAGCAATGAGCACACACCTGACGACAACAAGCCGAGCATTGCTGCCTCAGCAGCTCAGAGCCCCTCCCCCAAAGAGAAGAGCTCCTCTGGTAAAGTGGAGCATCCTCCGGCTCAAAAGCTGCCGCCCCTCGCTTCAGCCGAGACCGACGCAGAGACATCCATTGCCAAGGACAATATCCATTAGCTGCATGGCGGCTCAGAGCCTCTCCTCCAGCATCTTGCCTGATCACGGACTGAAACATTATTAATCAATGTCTGAATACTATGCGGATGACTCACTCATTTTCTGACTCTTACACTTGATTCCCCACGAGGAGTGGAGGCTTTGCTGCAGCTCCTCTTCCTCCTCCCTCCTCTTCCCAGCAGTCACTGCAGAGCTGCTGGATTGACACTTTACTCCTGGAGGAGGGATTAAATGGAAAATCAGCAGCTTCCTGTCTTCTGAACACTGCATGGAAAAGACACGATGGGGAGGTGGTGGAAAAAATGAAAACACAACAAACAAACAAGAAGAAAACAATGGGCTTGCTCTGATTGTCATTCTTTATTAAAATTGTATAAAGACATTCATGTGGAGGCTAATTCAGATATACTCCTGGCAGAAGCAGAAGGAATGACTTCTGGTGGTGGGTAAACCTATACAGTCATCTATGTTGTGCATATATTACATGCCCTATGCAACCACAAGGCGGCTGGACAAGCATCTTTCTGAGCAGTGTGGATGATCTTTGTGAGTACACATGGTGTCCAGACAGAGAGAATCCTGCAGGCTCCTTCCAGGCAACATCTACCTTGTTTTCTGATACTGCTGCATTCAATACTGTTGTGTATCATTTTTTTAAACATTTATTTTACGTGATCTCTTTCAACCGCTGTCTTTACATTTTTATATAATTAAAAATGTAAAACCAGGTTGGCATTTTAAGCTGAGGAAAGTAACATACACGTAGATGAAACCCGGGTGATGTTGAACCTCCGAGCCCTAGCATGTGACTAAAGGCCTGATGAACGTAGACACTCATACTGACAGTGCCTTACTGAAGCAGTTTCACCACCTACAGCAACTAAGGTCCACTAAGAGAGAAGCCCCCTTTATAGTGTTAAAATTCAGGTGAAATGATTGTGAATATTTTAGGTCATATGATGATTAAAGAAGTGGTTTGATGTTAAGGTTAAAAAAAAAAAGGATAGTCATCTTTCTTGTTTGAAGTCTGAGTAGATCATTACCACTTATGTTTTTCTGCATTAAATCTATATACTGTATAAAAAAAATTAAATCTGAAGGGACAGCCAGTAGCTCCTTAGCTTAGCGTAGCATAGCATAGCTTATCTTTCTTACAAAGTAACATTTCTAATAATGTTAAAGTAAAAATTCTGGAGTTTCTTTCTTAACTTGGCCTTGATTAACATCAGATAACCCCTTTTTCTGAGTTAATAATAATTCACCATTTTCCCAGCGAGCAGCAATAAATACTGAAACAAGGGGAAACAGCTATCATAAGCAAAATTAATGTTTTTATTTGTACATTAAATAGATAAACTTTTTTAATTATTAAGGTACAGAGGACAGTTATGTTTGTACATTTTTAACAGAGCCACAAAAGCTTCCTCTTTGTTTCCAGCCCACTTTTGCTAAGCTAAGCTAATGAGCTGCTACATATTAGTGTATTTAGAAGTGGTAATGATCTCTTCATTTAACTCTCAAAAGGAAAAGTAGTAGTAATATATGTTCTCAAGTATCCAGATGTCTCCCTGAAAAGGAAATAAAATCAGAAAACACATTTGTAACATTACACAACAAATTTGTACCTTTTTAAAATGAATTAAGTTCCAGATTTAATTAGAAATATTATATTTGAGATCAGCTTTGGCTAAAATCATCACCCCAGCTTGTGGGGAGAAGATGTTGCAGTGTCACAAGAATAAACTGAAAAGGAGCTTGAAAAGCAAATTTAGCTAAAGCATTATTAAACTAAATTATTTATTGTTTCTAGCAGGTTTCCTTGTTCTGAAACGTATCAAGCTGATGCGTGAAAATGGAAGAACAGAGCAGTCTGAGTTACTTTTCCCTTCTGAAAGTAGCAGCAGACCTGATCTTCCTCAGACTCCTGCTGTCTGTATATTTAACCTCTTCTGTTTGTGCTCTTGCAGTACGCCACGGTCGAGGTAGCTTCCACTGTGGCAGGCTCGTCATGGCAGAAAAAGGTCCTTTTTACACGTGTTTTTAATGTTTCGGTCGCAGAGAGAAAGGGTTAAAGAGAGGATGCTCCTCACAAAGTAAACTCCAGCTGATTCTTAGTATGTAGATGATGTTAGCTGATAGCGAGAGTTTGTACTTGTGATTGTGTTGTATGCAAGACAAAGTTTTGTGACTTGTGTAGTATTGTGTGAGGCTCATTTGCCTAATTTCAGTTATTAAATGAGTCCAAGCAGACACATTTGTTCTTTAGTTTCTGTGAAGGATGGTTTTTTGGCTGCAATCAAGAGATTCTGCACCCTGGGATTGTAGCTTTTGTGCAACAAACCAATATCACACAATATCACATTGCACCACATTTTACAGATTTTTATAAACTAATGATTCATCTTTTGTTAATTTCTTTGAAAAGTGTCACCACTTTAAACATCACTCAGGAAAAAAAGTGATGTTTGCAGGGTGAGTAATAGTGATTTGCAGTCAACCCTCCCTCAAATATTCAATTTACTTCCATAAATTTAGCAAATGTTTATTTTAAAATGTCATGCAATGCCAAACAACTAATGGACACGTCTCTGCAGGGAGATGTAAAATGTGCCGGAGTATTATTTTGTGTTATTTGATTAAAAAAAAACCTAAGACGAGTTTAATTTCCAATAAGAAGTATTACAAAGAGCAGTTTTAAAGCTAAACTTTTCTCTGTGGCTGGTGTTGAAATGGTGCATTAGATTGTGACCGAGAAGCAAGAATGTACGATGCTGATATTCAACAGGTGGGATGTTTGTGTTATAGCACATTTTAATGGGGCACATGAACTTCTCAGTTTCTGCCGACCAAGCTGAACTCTTGTATTTATGATTTCTGTGTTAGAATCGTGATCAGATCTGAATGCTTTGATCAATATATGACATTGCATCATGTATACAGGCAAAGTAGTATCATCACGCTTCTTTATGTTCACTTTGTTTAGTATCAGCACTGTGATTATATGTATAACATTCATTTGACTTCACTTCTTTTTACATGATCAATGTGTGTGGTAAATAAACAACATTGTCTTATTATGATGTGTCTTTGTAAAGATACAGAAACTGCTTGTGTCGGGATGATTACAAGCTGCACAAGAGCAATTTTCTCAAGAAGACATCTTTTATTGCAGAAATATTAAAATCTTAAATCTCTTCTGCTGCCTTTTGGCCCATCTAAATGTTACTTCTTGTGGGTTTCTCTGTGTAACGCTATGAGATACATTTTTTTTACAGACTAAAATATCAAATATTGGTTAAAAAGTTTGTAAACTCTGCAACAAACATTTATGGGAGCTTCACAGAGCTGCAGTCATAGTTGTAGATGTCATTCTAATGTGAGAAAAAATAAATCCTGAAGTTTTAATTGTCATTAGGAAAACAACATGCATCATTGGTTATTGCCTCTCCATTAGTGCTTTGGTGCATGAAACACATGGAGCCCTGATGACAAAGGCCCGTAGTTGATCTTCACAGGTCAAGCAAAAGTATTTAATGCTCATTATCTACGATCTAACTCCTATCTGAAGAGACATGGTTTCCAGCAGCTAATCTTCAGTACAAAAGAACAAAAACAGAATAGATGCTGAGTCTGCAGCCTTGCTGTGAGAGAGTGGATCTTCTCATGTGCAGTGGCTGCATCCGCTTTCAGAGAATGTAAACACAGATGGTGATCACATGACCGAACTCCCTCAGAGCATATAGTATGGCTGCAGGCTAACAGCTAGCATATAGTATGGCTGCAGGCTAACAGCTAGCAGATAGTATGGCTGCAGGCTAACAGCTAGCATATAGTATGGCTGCAGGCTAACAGCTAGCAGATAGTATGGCTGCAGGC
>JBAMHV010000007.1:14042703-14063430 GCA_037177535.1 Pseudomugil gertrudae | reverse complement strand
CTATCTATCTATCTATCTATCTATCTATCTATCTATCTATCTATCTATCTTATCTATCTTATCTATCTTATCTATCTATCTATCTATCTATCTAGTCTGTTAAAAAAATATGATAGGACATTATAAAGTATTATTTCTGATTCATGCTTTCTTATAATTTTATCTTTTGAGGTTGAGTTGATGCAAGTCCCCTCAGAGTTGCTGTTTGCAGAGAGGGCAGCCGGTTGCCCTCAGGGCTTTCTGGGATTTGGAGTTAGACAAAAAAAATCTCTTAACTTATCATGAAGACGTTTACCAAATTGATTTTTTAAATAAACATCAAAAGAAATGTCAGACATGATCTTTTTGTGGTTGCTAAGCAACCAGAAACCATCAACCTATGGTGTTGTACAAACAACTTCTTGAGATAACGTAAGGTCACGGGGGAGCCTGGAGCGGTTCCTTGCCAATCGGAAACCAGCACACAGACAAATCAGCCTTACGCTACATTCATTTTCTATACCGCTTAGTCAAATTCAGGGTTGCAGGAAGCTGGAGCCTACCCTAGCGATTAGCAGGCAAGAGGCAGGTACACTCTTAACAGGTCACCCATCTATCGCAGGGTCTTTGTTAGAATTGAGACCCAAACCAGGCTAACAAATGTCTTTAGGCGGTGGGAGGAGGCCTGGACAGAAGACAGATTCATTGGGTAAAACATGTCATATTCACACAGCCACCTCAAAGTAATATAGAAGTACTTATTTATTATGGGGAATTATTTTAGATTTTTATGGAGTGTGGTGTACTGGGGGCAGTCCTGGTTTGCAGTCTGCAGCAAACAGTGACCTGTTCCTTCATGCTTTGGCTGCATCAGTCTGTCTCTGAGTGAGCTCTGTGTGCTGTTAGTGTTCAGGAGGGATGTGGAGGGGTGAGGAGGGTCCCATTAACATGGATGACATCTTAGCTTATTTCCTTCTCTCAAAAACCTCTTCAACTGGTGGATTTAAGAGACATCCAGGTGCAGAACTATTCTGTACTACAGTCAAACCCCCTAACAGCCGCACGCCGATACTAGATCAAGGAACATCAATCACTGATCAATATATCCAGATTTGGCTGAAAGCACCTGTACAAAGTGGTCTTAATGAGACCAATAGTTATGCTAATATTAGGTATGTTTTTACTAGTTACTGCTTATTCAAGTGAAATTACATCATAAATAAATAAATAAAATCAGTTATAACAAGTTGTTTCTCCTTTCTTTTAAAAGTCCACCATATAGATCAGTCATGCACTGCACCGTTTTAAAGTGTTACTTTAATAAAATAGAAATTATAACAGTTATTTATAGAAATGCCCAATTTCATAAACTCACACTACAACATCCGAACATCACACAAAAAAACAAGATTTAACCAAGTATTTAAATTATTACACATATCTTACGATTGACAAACAAACAAACGATGCTAAATTGCTGTGCAACTCTCAACCTGGAAAAGCTGCTTAGTAGAGACTGCATAGGGGGATATTCAATGTGTCTACAGTGAAGTGCAACTAGAGATGAAGACGCTCAGATGATGTTGTGGAGCAGTGCAACGGCCAGAATGATGAGGGTCAGGGGGGAAGAACACACAGAGGCCGAGGATCCAGATTCAGCAAAGGGCTCTGTGTTTCTGAGCATCCAGTCCTTCTCCTCACGAAGACCCTGTTTGTCCAGCTCTGGACCCACCAGCTGCCGGATTGTGTTGTAGTATTTATTCAACCACTGGAGCTGGAGAGACAAAACCAGTTGTTGGAACGCAACGAGACACCATAAAAGTTCACAATCATTACAGCTGTTCAACATGTAACAATGTCAAATCTACATTTTGACCTGATGCAAGCAGAGACTCCGGATTAAAGAGTCACACAATGCAGAAACTGACCTGATGGTGTTGCTACAGCTTATAAGAGAAATTATTAAACTTCATTTGAGGAATATAAATGTCTGTATCAAATGGCAAACCATCTAATATACACTGAAATGCCACTTTATTATTATTTTAATAGTTTAACCCAGCAGCTAATGACGTGACAACTCCATGTATTTAGTCTTGCAGACATGGTCAAGATGCCTTCAAACTGAGAATCAGGATGGGGTAGAATGGGAATTTAATCCTGTAAATGACAAATGTATACAGTTTGGATGGTAAATGGACTTATATTTATATAGCACTTTTCCAGTCTTATTAACCGCTCAAACACTATATAGTCACGCTCACCCATTCACACACACACTCACACCCCGATAGGCTCATCGGAGAGCAAGTTGGGGTTCAGTGTCTTGCTCAAGGACACTTCAGCATGCAGTCAGGAGAGGCCTGGAATTGAACTCTCAACTCGACTGCTCTTCCACCTGAGCTACAGCTGGTTTGTCCAAAACTCTTGGAAATGATCTGATACTGGCTAATGCAGGGGTGTCCAAAGTCGGTCCTCGAGGGTCACAATCCCACAGGTTGTCCATGTATCCTTGGTCCAACACAGCTGACTCAAGTTAATCTGTCATTATGCTGAACTTCATTGGCTTTTGTGTTCATTTTATTGAAGCCAGATGTGTTGGAACAGGGATACATCTAAAATCTTCAGGACAGCGGCCCTCGAGGACCGACTCTGGACACCCCTGGCCTAATGGATACCAGGAAGGAGACGATTACACTTGCAATCATGTTGACCTATCACATGGTAATGAATGGTAACATACATAGAAACAAAATAGTGTTACCTTTCTTTCACATTTTGTTAAGAACCAAATCAAGGATTCAGAATTTTTCTAAATAAAAAAATTTTTTTTATCCACCATTTTGTTTTTATATTGGGTTTTAAAGTGTAAATAATGATTATGGCCAGATGGACTGGTCTGAGTATTTCTAATAAATGTTGATCTGGTGGGATTTTTCATATTTAGAGTTTAGAGAGAATAGTCTGAAAATAATAAAACACCCAGTGAGGATCAGTCTGGAGCAAAATGTTTTGTTGATGTCAGAGGAGACGGACCAGACTGGTTCGAGATGACTCCAGTAACTGGTTACAACCATGAAGAAGTCCATCTCTGAATATGCAATACATTAAACACTGAAGCAGAAGACAACACTTTCCATTCCTGTTCGCTAAGAACAGGAAACTGAAGCTACAAACCTCAGAAATGTGCAATAAAAGATTGGAAAAATGCTTCTTGAGCTCAGAGATTCAGACGCTCGGATTGGAATGAACCTGAACGTGCGGCTCCATCCTGTGGATCAACAGTTCACCGTAGTGTTGTAATAGTATTGAGATAAATTCTGCACATACATTAAGCCCCTTAGCTTAGCATTTTTAACACCACAGCCTAACTGTGTATTTTGGCAGACCATGAACTGTAAAAAGAGACAGCCTCATTAGGTTAAATGTACTTATTTTATCACTTAAATTCCACTTATTATCATGAGTATTGCATACAGAACTTAAGTTAAAGAGTTTTCAGATGTTTAACTTGTAGTTTTACGTTGTCTTCATTTTTGTTCAGATTGTCAGCATTGATTGAACTAATCCTTTTAAGTTGAAGCGTGTTGAAGTGAGGGGCTACTTTCACAATCCAACATACCTGAACCACAAAGGCTCATGAGAGATGCAGATTCTGCAGATAACAATCACAAGGTAATTGCTACATTACTGTGCTATAAATTTATGCTATCTGCTTTTGTTTGTTTCTTTTTCATATTTATACATGTTGGAAAGTTTAGTTCTGCTTGAATTTCAAAGTTGGCACTACGAGTGAGAAGGACAATAAAAGAAAACATATCCCAGACCCCCAACACTCCGTGTATTACACATTCTGCTAGACATTATGGTTATGCATTGTACAAGTTGTAAAATTCTAATGCATTTCTTGATTGTTAGTAGCAGAGGATTGTGTAAACATAGATATTTGTGTAGCACAAAGGTGGGCATTGCAATTCAGTGTCTCTTCATGTCAGATAGAGTAAACTGGCCTGTATTGGTGTAGATTAAGTAAATTAAAATTGACATTATAAGTGGTAAGAACACAGAGTTCTTCATTACTTTAACTTAATGAGTTGATTTCTGTCTGATGGATAATGCGACAAAGTAATTTATTATGAATCATAGTATCAAGTTAATAAAACACAGTCATTAGTTAACCAACTTATAAAACTTGTGTTTTTAAGTTGATACCATGCTAATGTGGAAGTTGAGTTTACTCACATTTTTAAAGCAGCAACTGAACTTTTTAAGTTGAAGACACTTCTAATTTATTACAGTGGTCTACCACTTTATGACAGGTTTACTGATGGATAGATGTGCAACCCAGAAATCAGCAGCGACAGCCTGATGCTGCTTTATCTATGTGGATGAAATCAATAGATAAATAAATAAATCAGTTTGGAAAGCACAACAGGTTTTAACCTGATACAAGATGCATTTAGAAATCTTCATGTTTATTAAAACAGTCATTAAATGTAATAAATTATGCTATTCCTGGAATCATACTGACTCCATACTCAGTTTATAAAATAAAAACAACGTATTATAACATTTTTTATTTGTAAATATTTTATATATTTATTTTATGTAAACACAATTTGCTTGTCATGACAATAAAGCTTTCAAAATGTCTTTCTTTTCACAAAGATAAAAGCAAAACAGACGTGGAGTAAACACGTGGTTTTGTTTTTCTCTTTTTCCGTTTTGATCTCTGAGCTGCAACACCAAATGTAAAGAGGGGATTTTAGGAGGAAACCAGTGCTCGTATTGCAGGAAGACGAAACACTTAACACTCTTGTATACCCAGAGGTATTTACAAATTGAAACAGGAAACTGATTATAGCTTTAGGGAAGTAAACCATCACCGTAGCAGGTGATATTTTCTTTAATGTCTGGTCACAAATTTTAGTACCTTCTCTCTCTCTTTTTATTTTTTAGTAAATCCTGACTTCTTGTAAATGAAAACTGACAGATTCTCACCTGTTTTGAGCTGAGAAGCGAGGTGTCAATAAGCTTCCTGTCATATGGAACCAGTGACACAGTGTCAAATGTCAGGTAGTTATGTCCATACTGGAAGACGGAGCATATTTATACAGAGATTAATGACATAACAGACTCTGTGCTTTAATATAACGGAACGATTCTAGCGAATCAGTGAAGCTTTGCTGTGTTTTTACCTTTGTGTGAGCTGGAACAGTTACAGCAACGTCTTCAATCCTGATTCCAAAATCATTCTCTTTATAATACCCAGGTTCTGAGACACAAACGTGATTAGTTTAGCATTTGTACACATTTAGACATTTGAGGCATGAAATGCAAATTAAACCCTTTTCTTTTACCACCATATGAGAAAAATCTGTTCTATTGTTACAACCATGTGACAGAGGTTTTCAAGAGATAGCTGACAAACTGAACATTGATATGAATTATATGGAGGATATACAAATAAAATGTGAATTAGATCAACATAATAACAACTGTACAGTTACATTTTTTTGTGTAATAACGACGAGTGTTTGCTCGGTCATTTGTCTTCACAGCTGCATGAATCTGAGTGGGTTCGATCAGTGAGTCCTGTAAAGGAGTCGGTGCTGGCGATCAGTAGGCAGGCAGGATGCAGGGAACAAGATGTTTAACAACTCAACTTAGCTTAACTTGGCACAAAAAAAGCCTAAAGGCTACAACAAAACATGATAAGAACAGAATGAGCTAGCAAAGGCAAACTGGAACCAAGTGAAATATTTACAGTGAACACTACGAGACATACAGTAGGTCGCATGAATGAACTAAATCAGTGTTTCTAAACCCCGGTCCTCCAGTACCCCTGCCCTGCATGACTTGGAGGCAACCCTACTTTAACACACCTGAGTGGAATAAATGCTCGTTAACAGGCTGATGAGAAAGTTTATTAATTTAAATCAGGTGTGTTAATGTGTGGTTGCCTCTAAGACATGCAGGGCAGGGGTACCTGAGGACCAGGGTTGAGAAACACTGAGCTAAATGACACCAGGTGAACTAACAAACAGGAAATGAAGCTAGACAGAAACCCAAACTACAAAATAAAACAGGAAGAGAACTTGCTGATTCTTCTTCAGCTGACAAGCTTATGATTCAGCTGCATAACAACAGAAGGCGTGCAGAGATTTCAGTTGTTTGTTGTGTTTTTGTTTCTTCTGAAGAAGATGTAGAAAGAAATAAAAAAAAAGTCTTACCAATAGATGTGAACATGCCTGCTTTGAAGGGAATGTTGTTGCTCTGAAAACCAACAGGCCCTGAACATGAATGATGACAAGTTCAATTCAACCTTTTACAGTTTAAAAACTAAACATTGTAAATGTAAGACTTAGAGGATGATAATGTTTACTTTTTCAGACCCATTGCTTTAAAGAAATGAATCATTTTGACATTCCTGCTTTTAAGGGTTCGTGACATGATGTAATTTTTGTAACACATGGCAGGAAATGAGGAAATATTTGGTTCTGTGCAGTTATAAGTCAAACTGGTATTTTTCATGTAAATAAAGTGCTGCTCCAGTAGCTTAAAATCTCCTGTTGTTTTACGCCACCGGAAGAAAAGCATGTGACTGGCTGGTGGCAAATAAAATCATAGCAGGGTATTTATAATAAAATGAAACATTTACCTGTTAGTGTACTGTGATGGAAATAGTGTGAAGCTTACTTCAATTATAGTAACCATTACTGTAATTGTTAATAAATATCTGAACCGATGGCTTTCATAGATTACTACATGGTGTTCATTTGAATGTATCTGTCAAATAAAATCATAAAGCCTGCTGGTCCCTGATTTTAATTAGAATCAGTTATATTATTAAGTATGTAAACAAAAGATTAAATAGGCATTTCTACCTATTTCAGCCACAGGTATTTTATTGCATTTTTACAGTTTTATCTTTTGTTCCCTCACATTCTGGATCAAATAATTAAATAGTATTCTGTGAGGTGGTATGCAGAGATGGATTTACATCATCATCAAAAGACCTGCATTAAAGCCCTAACAGCTCAGCATCTCGCAGAGGGAAGGAGAAACTATGTGGACTGCAGTAAAGTCCAAATCTGTAGTAGACTTCAAAAAAAGTGCTAGTTATGCAGTAACTGTAGACAACAAAACCCAGCCTCAGAACACATCCCAAAGCTGTGCAGAGATGCACCTGCTGGCCACATACTTATTTATAGATGTACCCACTAGCATCCATAAAGTGGTTAAGAGTATTTCTGGGGTCCTCACATAATGTAACAATAATAAGATAAAAAGTTAAAATTAGTGAAGAGTGCATTCTTACAGGAAGTACCAAAAGGCAAATAATGTTTGTTCAAGATCAGTTTCCACTTTGAACTCCCTTTAATCATCATGTGGTTATTTCTCTTCTGCTTTTTGTCGGCTTTTAGTGCAGTAACCACATCACAAGCGGTCGTATTGCAAAATGACGTGTGTTAAAATGCTAAAAGATACCACGCAATACTATAATCTGCTTGTAAAGGGCCCTATTTTCTTAAAATGTAAATAACTAAAAGAAATCCATACATTCATGAACTCCAAAGTAGTTCCCAACACCGTGACCTGTGCCGTGTCCGTAGTTAAGGCCAACTTCCCACAGCGCCCGGCGCCCAAGCATCTCCATGTTTACACCTGCAGATAAACAAAACACTGTGACATTCACCCAAACATCCTTCTGCAAATGCAGTCAGAAAAAGTTGTGGAGGAAGAGAGCTCTCTAGTGGTGAAACAAAAAAGACACAGGGATGTTTCCATTTACCTCTTGTCCCAGAGGGGAAAATGGTTTGAGATATTTCAATGTTTCCCATCAGAACTCGAGTGAAGGCCTCCTGTGAAGCATATCTTATCATTAAAAACATCTTAATTCAGTAATGGTAATATCTCATTTAGTGTTAGTTACTTTTTGCATCTCTGTGGGTGTCCCCCAGTGAACTGTTCGTGTTATGTCAGTGGTCCCATCCCTGACAGAAGTGAGAAACAGTGACTCACTCCACATGTACATGAAGTGAAACTGGCAGAGTACGAGCACAGAGCGTTTTCACTCACAGATACTGACCACCGGAGTCGACTAGGTACATCTCATCCACTGTCAGCCTCCTGCTGGTTTCCTCTGTCGGGCTGCAACACAGAACAGGAAATGATCAGGATGCTGAAACTAAATGAAAATAGTGGGTTTTATAAGAAAGGAAAATTACATCACTGCTGATCATTTCTTCACGAGTCCCTTATAGATATAAAGACTTGAGCGTGAGGTTTCAGGTATAAATACAATTATTTAATTATTGATTTAAATCTTTTTATTAGGGACCATAACAGAACAAAAGATACAAACACTTCACACATAACACATAATTTAGCATTTACTATCAGCAAAGGAGGTAAATGCAACTAGTAGTTTTGATCTTTCTTTCACCAAACCATCAAAAATGGTACAACTAGTGTAAATGCTCCAAAGCATCGTGTGAATCAAGTGTAATTATTTTCTTTCCAAAGAATATTGGCTTATCAAATATAGGTGGGTATTACTTAAATTACAGAGTAGCTTCATTCATCCTCTGGGGATGAATAAAGTATTATTATTATTATTATTATTAATATTATCATTAATATTAATATTATCACCTCCGCCAAGGAGGTTATGTTTTTGCCGGGGTTTGTTTGTTTTTCCGTTAGCAACATAACTCAAAAAGTTATTGATGGATTTTGATGGAATTTACAGGATATGTTGGGAGTGTCACTGGGAACAAATAATGAACTTTTGGTGGAGATCTGGAAAAGATTCTGGATTCTGGATCACTTTGAAATTTTCAGTAACATTATGGTGCTGCTTGGCGGAGGTCTGCGCTCTCAGAGAGCTTTTATAGTTATTATTATTAATATTTCAAAGTTCAAACTCTCTTTCAGTCTTGTGCTTAGGTATATTTAGGTTAGCCATACATACATCAGAATACTGTTGTCTCCACTTTCATTGAGCCTATAATCAATCACTCTAATCTTTTTTAATCAGCAAAATGACTTTGTCAGCTTGATTAATTCTTCTGTTAAAGCTTTAGCACTGTTCATGGATTTTCCATATGCTGCTGTATAATGATGTAATAATGTGGAACGTCCTACAGAAAAGTGACATAGATAATGTTTTTCTTTTAGCCAGCTTAGCACACTTTCATCTCCATCCAGCTGTTTTATGGTACTAAAGTTTTTTTTCAACATGCACATAAAATTAAGGAAACATCAAATATTACAAAAATCACCAAACTGATTAAAGTAATCGTGTGTATGTGTATATGTAACATATACAGTGTGGTCTAAGAAAAAACTACAGTGTCATTAAGAGGATGAAGAACATGTATTAATCTCACCTGTAATGAGCAAGAGCAGCATTGGGTCCACTTGCAGAGATTGTTTCAAAACTTGGGCCTCTGCTATCTCTCTGTTTGCTGTAATAATGCACACGCATTTGCTGTAACGCCTGATTATGAAGTACTGCATGCCAGTTCATCACCACTCTCATGTATGTATATTAACCTCTACTCACCTTCGACACTTATTGACATATTCTGCAGCACTTAGCTCAGTCTCCTTCCCCTCTGGAACAACCTTTTCCAGCCACATCAACAGTTGGATCACAGCAACTGCATCCCTCACCTGCAAAGAGCCGCAGTGACACACTAAGCAGCTCATCCGTCATCACAATCGTGTTCAGGTTGTTTGTGGATTCAGTCTTGTGTGTGTCTTTGTGTGGAGGACATACATGAGCATCTCTTAGAATTTGCTGCTCGGTTTCGTCTTTTACAGCTTTAGTCATCAACACAGGAGAGTAAGACGTGGTCACTAGTTTGTCCTACAAGAGACAAAAGTATTCATCATACATTAATACTAATAACACTTACATATGGATGCAAATGATAGCGGTATTAGTAACTTGTGATTCCACAGAGCGAAATAGCTAAAATATCTACATACCTGTGGAGGGATGATTTCATAAAGTGCGTAGTTTGTGTACTCTCTACCAATCCACACTTTAACCCCATGCTGGGCTACATATGTTTTCAGATGTTCAAGGACAGCGTCATAACCTTTCAGCTGCACACACATGGGCCCGTTACAGGAGGCATTTAGGTATAGCTTCAAATCCTCTGTCACTCGGTCAGTGTGGACAAAAAGCCTTTAAGTACAAGAAAATGATTGTGTATTTATGATATAGTGACAGAGATATTTCAAATGAATTCATAGTATCGACATAAAATTCCTGAAAAAAGCATAAAGAACACTGACCAAATCTCATTCATTGTGAGAAGAGTATAGGAGTAGAAGAAGGGATTGTAGGGAATGTCGTTCCCACGCAGATTAAAGAGCCCTGAAACAACCAGAACAACAGCAAACAGCACCTTTACTATGAGCAGCAGTTTTCACATTTACTTCATCTTCTGCCATTTCCACAGAGCGTTATCAATGCATCAGCTAAAGATTTTAATCATGTTTTAGAAAGTTTCCATTTTGTTTTTGTAATTTAACACTTTTATGACCAAAACATGTTCTCAATAAGGGTTTAGAAATACCTGCTCAAAACACACTGATGTCTGCTCTACTTTTATAATAAATATATGAAATAATTACAGTATAATTTACTTACAGGCTGTTTCATCCAGAGCAGAAAGCAGGAGGGCTGTTGGCTCATATGGATCGTCCCTCATCACGCTCCGTATGTGTTCCACTTTCATCTGCCAGGACCTTTCTGCAAACACACATTTTACGGTTATTTGCATCCAGTAACGACTACATCAGATGTGGCATGGAGGTAATAATTTATCAATGGCTTAATAATTATTAACCTTTTAACATCCTGCTTTACTGTCTGGAAAAAAAAGCACTCTGAGAACACAGTCCCTCTATCTAATCTATGTCAGACCAAGACATTGTCACAAAAAGCAGCCCAGTATGTTTGCACAAAGGCATTAACAAACAGATAAACACAGGTAGAAACAGAAACTCCTTAGCTAAAATAAACCTGTTATCTGTAATATGCTATGTTAATGGAGAGGTGCTTTTGTGACCTCTTAATGAATATCTGTTTAACTTTATCTCACCCTTCAGCTCTGTTTTGGTCTTCATCAACATCTGAATGAAATATGATGATATTTTGCTGACAAACCATTAAACAGACTACCGGTAAAAAAAAAGCAAAAATAAACACCCAAAAGCATTTTGTTCCAATAAGGAAAAATACTTTGGAACAAAAGTGGAACTTCTTACAAATATTGATCTGTGTAATGTGACAAATTATCAAATAAAAATTCATTTAATGGTATTTTTGTAAATGAAATGCTCCCTGCTACGTTCACAAACATATCAGTACTCCTCCAATTTGTTTCTTGTTGTTAATATTGTTTTCAACAAATTTCCTCCACATCATATTTAATCTTTTCTTTACTTTCTGAACTCCACAGTCTGCCGAGGATGAGGATCAAACATTCATATCTAAACTTTTAAACAGCATTTATGTAAACAAGGCTCACTTAAAGCCTCGTGCAGAATGATTTTTCCAGATTGTAGGCAAATGTACACACATGGACCATTAGCTTTATGGTGCTCTCCATTTGTTCCATTTTTCTATTCTCCAGCCATAAAGACTAATAAGACCCAGGGGCATCCAGACAGCCTCCTCATCTGCAGGCCTCTCCAGTCCTCCTAAGTTAGTGTTTAATCGACCCAGGCTGTTTATGGCTGTGTTTGCAAAGCTGCTTATTGCACTCTGTTCAGTTTGCAGGTATTTATCAGCACACAGATAAACAGCACCATACAGGTAGACAAGCAGATTGTCGTGTGTGTGCAACACACACCTACACAAACACAGTTAAGGAAACCTACGTATGACTCTATCAGGCAGGCGGATGAGGCCACCAGGAGGGAGCTGGGGTCGGTCCTTCCACACTTGATCGACCAGGTTAACAGTGATGGACTTGAGGCTGCGATTGCTCGACTCCAGATTTAAGGCGTACCGGTAGTCTTCCTGTGTGTCTAATGGGGGAAATTACACAAGATTAGACACACTGAACCGAATCAATCATGAGTAAACAGTCTGCATGGTATCTCATGACTCCGTCAATGATATTCCATCTGCTTGGGCAAGCACTTTATTGATGTTAAACCAAAATGTTGTGGTGGAGCAGAGAAGTCAGACTCACTGAGGGAGAAGAGAAATGGATCAAAGCCGATCTTGCCGCCTTGTGCGACCTCAGAGATGAGCCAATCTGCAATGCTAGCGATGGACACTACAAAATCACACAAGACAGTACTCACTTACTTCAGAATATGTGAAATTAACTAAATATTTTGTTTTTAAAAGTTTTTCAGATTATATTTGTGTTTAGTAACCCACAAACTGCAACATCTGCGTTTAATATTAGGAATATGTGTGATGTATTGATAAATACTAGTTTAAAAGTGCAAACAAAAAACAAACTAGAAAAAAGGACACGAGTGAAGGAGAATACGATGCTGCTTATGTAGCATTACAGAGATCAACAACAAGGATAAGCAAAAACATGTTTTAAAAGGTTTTTTCAAGTGTGACTTTACAAGAATAAACACGATGCATTCAATGCTTTAGTTAAATGTTACACATAAAAAGGTATTGTTGTTGTTCTGCCAACAAAAGGGAGTGTGATGAGTAGTTGTTTGTATGAATGTTAAATGAAAAAAACAGAGATTATTGTGGTAAAAAGCATGAGTAACAACTTAGTCACACTGCACTACACTAATATCTGAATGTCCTCTCCACTGCAGCAGTACAAGCCTTTGTTGTTCCAGTAAGTAGATTTTTGCAGCTCAGCCGGCTAAAAAGACCTTTTAATCTCACAATCTAAGGTTTGTTTTTCATAGTCAGAAATTCACTATTTATATTAGACGACCACACTGATGAAATCTGGGCTAAATGCAAACATTTAAAAAACGTGTTTTCAATGGAAAAATGCTTCTTTTTCATTAAATGGGTTTAGTAGAAGGCTTTCTATTCCACCTCTGACCTTCACATCTTATTTGCTGGATTGGTGATGTCCTAAAATGATGTTTTTACCAAATGCTAATTAAGGAGTATCTGGTGCTTTTGCTGGGAGTATTTTTAAGCTTTGGTTTTATTACATATAATACCATGGAGAGTATTTAAAGCAGGGATAGAAAACTCCCTGCAAGTGTTAGAAAGTCCCTGCTGCAACACACCTGACTCAACTTAATGAGTAATTAACAGAAAGTTGGATAATTAAGTCTGACGTGTGTCAGGTCCTCTAAGGGTGGGGGTGAGGTCTTGCCCCAAGTGGAGGAGTTCTTGGGGTCTTGTTTATGAGTGAGGGAAGGATGGAGCGTGAGATCAACAGATGGATCGGTGCAGCATCTGCAGTAACGTGGACGCTGGTTTGTCGTCAAGAAGGAGCTGAGCCAGAAGGTGAGCTGAGCTTTTTCCACAGTAATGTGTTTCATGCTTTGCCAGTACGTGAAAACCAGTTTATACACCGTGAAGAGTGTTTCTGCACAACAAATCAATCTGTGTTTTTGGTTTATTTTTGACCATAAGTACCATGAAATAATGTGCAGCATTTGAAAGGCCAGTTTTAAATGTTAAAACAAACAAACAAACAAAAAAAACAATTTTTTTTTATTAACCAGGATCCATGAGTGCTGTTTTGCCATAACAGGTAAACACAATATAATTTCCTCTACCATCTTTTTCTAGCTCCCAGTTGCAGTCCAGCTGTCTCTCGGCTTGAACCCAGTAGCGGCTGTCTGTCCACAGAGTGGCCTTGGTCTGAGTAACTACGGCTGTGCCTGGAGAGAGGAAGGACAACAGCTGTGCCAGAAGCTGGGCAACGATGACAGTGAATTACAAATAGCTTTAAATGTCAGAGGGAACAATGCGTGATGAGACAGTTAATGAAATGTGAGTATGAGTAGCAAAACAGGAAGGTGACTGACAAGAAAGCAGTGTAGTGAGGTTTGGGGGAAAAGTAATTGAGTTTTCCATTATCATGACACTGTTGCATCAATGCATCAGTGACATTTAGCATAGCGGTAACAGCTGAGAGAAACCCTAAATGCAAATTCTTTTTGCAGCCAAGAAAACGGGGCATTTTACAGAGTCTGGCACAGGATTGTCCTGGTGTGAACCTCAAATTACTGATCCATCATGGTTTCCTATTTCATCCAGGAACAGCTGTACACAGAAATACAACAGATTGTTCATTCTGTTCACGATATGAGACCTTCTGATCTATCGGTCAAACCCATCAAATGAGAGGTTGCAATGATGCAGTGAGTGAAAAGCAATGAACACAAATGAACAAGGAGCTGGTGAGGATGTGGGATGAAAGAAGAGAAGCTTTGTGGCTGCAGCACTCAGATGTGGGGAATTGAGTCATGAGGCGGAGGCGGAGGAAGAAGAGGAGGCAAAGATTGTACCTGCGGAGCCTGTAAAACCAGTCATGAAGGCCATCCTGGCATCACGTGGTGCGATGTACTCGCTCTATCAGGGAAACACAGTGGGTTACAAACACGCCCGTAAGCTGCAAACCCAGATGGATTAATTATGATGGAGGGCAGATGTACCAGGTGAGCATCGGTGCCTGGGATAATGTAGGCAGAGATATTCATAGGAAGCATTTGTGCTCGAAGCTCCTGCAGCTGCGGTGTAGTATTTACAGCTGTGCTTGGGAGGTACTGAACACAGAGAAGGAAAAGCCTTAACGTTACATATAAACCAGAGAAGCTGCTGATTCATCTCCTTCTATCGTCCTCTTTAAATCATTAACTGCATAACACCGTGTGTCATAACAGGACAACACTTCATGACTGCTTTGAGGTTAATGTTACAACTTAATTGTTGTGATTTCATGGAAAAAAAGTCGTGAGACTTTAAGCAAAAGTGAAATCACTTGAGCTTACAGGTGGGGTTGCAGAGCAGTTCCTCTCAGTTCGCTCATATCCAACAGCACCAACATCTCCTAGGAACAAATGCACGCAGTAATAAGATACTTAGAGAATGATCTACATGTACATTTATGGACTAGATGAACACCACGCTTCATTTTGGCTAACTTATTGCACTGCACATGTTTGTGCTGTTAGTATCAGATCTGTCTGTGCGGTAAATGTCATTAAAAGCTCAGCTTTATGAGGACATAAGTCAAAGTAAAGAAGACACAAGTCCAACAACAATTTAGCTGATAAGATCCACACATTCAGTCAAGGCAAGTCAGATGTTGTATGTGGCTCATCTGGAGGAAAAAAATCCATTGTAGGATATAAAAAGAGTCGTTTTCTCCACCCAACAAAAAAAATATGCAAAAAATAAAGAAATATTCTTATTATAGGATAAACAAGTATATAGTTTAAATGCATAATAAACTTAAAGTACAGCAATTATATATTGCCATCCTTCACACTTATATCCTATTGCAGTACCTGTAATCATTTGCAATCACAAATATTGACCCTCAGATTAATTCAATAAAGATACCAGAGCGATAAGTACCATCAAAGACAAACTCTTTACCTGTAAGTGCTGCCACAGACAGAGCCAACAGCCACGCACAGGAAGACATCTTCAGCCTCCTGATAGCAGATCTGCTCTCAGTGTGGCTGTGGATTCGATGTGTATGCAGGCAATAATGTGTCTGTTGGAGTCTTGTGTGAAAGTGAGTGTGGGTGCTCATAGGACTGTCCTCTATCCCTGCTCCTCCTCCTTCTGCTCCTCCTCTGCCACTACTCACAATCTCCCTTCGCTTCAGCCTTGGTGAGAATCACGTGCAGCAGTTCTGGGAGTGGATTTTAAGACTCAGCAACAATTCTGTACATCCTAACCTAAAATATGATACAGCCACAAGGATTATCTGCATATTGCTCCGCAATTTGTCCTCATTATGGGGTGTGAAGATGCTTTTGACCAAAGTGTGATGAAGATGTGTGGCTCCATCAGTAATTGTTGCTCAGGAGCTGAAACAGATGTTAATGAGATGAATGCAAGCACGAAAGCACACTGATTTATTGAAATGTTGAACAAAGTGAGATGTTGATAGGCATGCAGAGAGGGACTTGCCATGCTTTCTCTGTGAAGAGAATTTAAATGAGTATTTGAGTTAAAAACCTTGTGACTCATTTCTGTTTGGTTCAATTTTTCAATTCAAGTGTGTAAAACAAAATGCTTTGCAAGTAATGGCCATGTTCACCTTGTGTCTTCACGGAAGGGCAGGGGCGTAAATTACCTGCTTAGGAGCTTGTGGAGTGAACCATTTAAATGAGGAGGGGGAAGTAAAAAGATTAAAGGTTTATACAAGCTATGCTGCAAAGTTCATTGCTGGATTATTTTTTAGAAATGTATGTAAAACATGTAAAGAATTACTCTTTGTTTTGGTTTGCCATTATGTGTTGATGTTTTAGGCTTTTGGCATTATAACCCCATCATAATGGGCTCCTTAATCATTGGAAACAAGAGGGTATAAAAATCTGCAGATACTCTGGGAATGTGTGGGTCAGTGTAAGGCAAGGCAAGTTTATTTATATAGCACCTTTCATGTACAGGACAGCTCAAAGCGCTTTACATTGAAACAGAAAGAAATTACAATAGAGAAATTACAGAAATAAAGACATTGAAACAGAAAAATAAAGACGCAAGTGCCACTAATTGTAAGTATCACTAAAAGTGGCTAAATGTAACTTTCCACTAATTGTAACTATCAGTATTCAAATACAGCCAATCCAAGGTTGTCATGTTTGGGAAATTTGGGTGGTGTTTTTTTTGGGTTTTCCTTGTTTCTGTTTTCCAGTTAAGCTTTGTGTTTAGTTATTAGTTTCTCCTGTGTTTTAATTGTGTTCAGCTGTTTCTCGTTAAGTTCTGTGTATTTAGTCTTTGGGGTTTTCAGTTGTGGTTGCGGGATCATTGTTTGGCATAGTGTTTTCTTAGTGTGTTTCACGGCTTCAGTTTCTAGTCCACTATAGTGAGTAGTGTTTCCTGAGTCTTTAGTTTTGTTTTGATTTTTATAAGAAATAAATTAGATTTTTTGTTAATGCAATGCTGCTCTCCTCCGGTGATTCACCTGCACCTGGGTCCACACCTCACTTCTGCGTTCTGAAACCTGACAGAATGATCCACCCAACTAAGGAATCAGCAGGGGAGGACACAGCATCTGGGATGGATATTTTTTGGGAGGCAGTGGATTGCTTCTCCGAGGCGGACGGCTGGGACTTGGGGCTGCCCGGTTGTCCACCCTTGCACTCTCGCCGCCGTCGCCGAAAGCGCAGAGGACAGCATGATCAGAGCATCAGCTCCAATGAGCTGGTGTCAATTCTTCTAGGGCTGGACTCAGACTCTGACAGCGAGGTTATGGATTATTCGGCTTTTAAGGGGACCCGGTTGGCCATTCGGTCGACCCCCTGGAAGTCTTCATCCTGGGCTCCGCCATCAGTTTCACACTACTTGTTTCAGGCTCCGCCGCCAGCTCCACGCTTCTCATCTCGGGCGCAGCCACCAGCTTCACACGCTTTGTCGCAAACGCCGCCACCATCTTCACACTCCTCGTCTAAGCTCCGCCACCAGCTCAGTCTAGTGCTGATCTGCAGCCGCTGCCGCCTGCAAGCCAGCCCTGGTCCACGCTGCCGCAGCTGCCTGCGAGCCAGCCCTGGTCCACGCCGCCGCCGCCTGGGGGCCAGTCCTGGCCCACATCACCAGATCCAGTTTCCGAGGGGGTCCCAGGATGGGATGCTCCTTCTCTGCCTGATCCAGTCAAGCCCAGCAGCAGCCGCCGACTTCAGTCCCGAGATTCCGTCCAGAGCAGCAGCCGACGCCAGCGATCCGGTCCAGTCGAGCCCAGCAACCACCGACTCCAGCTCCAAGGTCCCCTCAAGAGAACCAGCCCAGCTCCTCTCTGTCGCCAGAGAACCAGCCCAGCTCTGCGCGGCTACTGGTTGTGTATTCCGATTCGAAGGAGGTTCCGCGGGTGGACGCTCCTTCGGGCTGTCCTCCAGAGTCCGTTCTCCTGTCTCTGTGGCCTCCGGGCTGTCCTCCAGACTCCGTTCTCCTGTCTCTGCGGCGTCCGGGCCGTCCTCCAGAGCTCGGACTCCGGTCCCTGCGGCCTCAAGGCCTGGTCCCTCCTCCGGGCCCCCTCCTCCCACCATGCTTCGGACTTTTTTTGGTTTGGGACGTCCGGTGGCCATCCCTTGGGGGGGGGTTCTGTCATGTTTGGGACATTTGGGTGGTGGTTTTTTTGGGTTTTCCTCGTTTCTGTTTCCAGTTAAGCTTTGTGTTTAGTTATTAGTTTCTCCTGTGTTTTAATTGTGTTCAGCTGTTTCTCGTGAAGTTCTGTGTATTTAGTCTTTGGGGTTTTTATTGTTTGGCATAGTGTTTTCTTAGTGTGTTTCACGGCTTCAGTTTCTAGTCCACTACAGTGAGTAATGTTTCTTGTGTCTTTAGTTTTGTTTTGATTTTTATAAGAAATTATTTTTTTTGTTAATGCAATGCTGCTGTCCTCCGGTGATTCACCTGCACCTGGGTCCACACCTCACTTCTGCGTTCCGAAACCTGACAAAGGTTACATAGAGAGATGAACACGACATACAGAATTGGACAGTACTTAAGTAAGATCACGACGCCGTTTGAATGTGTTAAAAGTATAAAAAGGTCTAAAAGTAACCATCATTTATTTATTTAGTAGGTCTGTGTTAAATTCAGTATCAATGAACCAGCAGAAGTGTGGGGGGTTAGAGCTAATTGGGGGTTAGAAAAACACACATGAGGGTCTCAACATCAAAGCACATATAAGAACAGTTCACGTGACACAGTCATGTACCGGTAAGTCATGTAAGTTGTGTTTGGCCATCCGCCACCTGATACAAATATTGTTTAATATTTTTAAGTTGAACAAATTGCTTTAAAGAGCTGGTTTTGTCCTGAAAAAGACAGAAGAATAGAAAAGTGAAAAATAATTAATCAATCTCCCAAAATGAACATAACATAGTTGCAGTAAAAATTAATGACTAGACAGGTTTTTATTTATTTTCCAAGCAAATCTGAAATCTTTGACAAAGCAGCAAAAAAGGGAAAATGATTCATGTTTAGTTGAAAGTGAGTGAATGAGCCAACCTCTGCATGTTACCAGTTTGCAGTGAATGTTTTCACTGTACCAGAAGTTCTCCAAACAGGAAACTGATGCACAGGAAGGAAATACAACAAATACTGTGGTGGACATCCACAACAAGAAACTGCTTTTCTTACTGGGATTATTTCCACCAGATGAAATGAAAAGAGAACGACTTTATTTTCCCCTGAGGGACATTTTAAAGAAATTATACATGAAATTTAAAGTTGTGTGAAACGGTAGTTTGTCAGCTTAGACTGGAAACAGCTGAATTATTTATAAAGCGCTTTTTCTTTTCTTACATTTAATAAATATTATTGAAATGCAGCAATGACTGTTTAGCTGTCATTGGTTCCATAGAACAAATAAATTAACTAAAAACAGAAACAGTCATTGGAAATAAGTCATTTCAAGAAGGCTTAAGATAACTGATGTTTTTCTAATAAAGCTGAATTGAATGTATTGACCTCATCCGTTCTTGGTGCAGTAGAGATTAAAAGTTACAACACACTCTTGTCTGATCATCTTGTTTAATGTTGTCCATTATTCTGACTTGACCAACATTCTTTGAACATCTGGAGCTCCAAAGTCGTTGGATCAGAACCAGAATTGCATCCCTGTCTCCCCCGTATATAGCTGCAAGGGCATTTACACTCTCCATCACATGTATAAAAACAAGCTTGAGCACCAGCTACGTCCAGAAGAAGTGTTTTCTATCTGGGTTTATCCAAACCTAAAACAAGAGCGTTCAGGCTTAATGTGTTGTACAAAGAGCAAGCCAGGATGAGCAAACATTGAATCATTATGCCAGGTAAAGCCAGTCTTGTAACAGTGCACGCTTGCAGTTACTTCAGTTAAACCATAACAACAATTGAAAGAGGATTTTTATTACCGGTACTTTGTGCTACAGGTTTCTTCTGTGTTATTATGTACACTGGCCTGGACTTACATCTAAGAATTTCCATTCAGGTAAAGGATTTTGTAAATAGTAAGTCAACTTACAGCATCATATTTAGATAAACATGACTTTTTGATATTGTTCATTAGTAATCACTTGATTTAATAATCTACATCTTATAATTTCATATTGTCTGCAGCTTATCAGTAAACAAAATCTCAATCATGAATAATTTTTATTATAATCCATGTCATGTATTAAAAACATTCCTATCTATCTAAAAAGGATAATTTTATAGCTTTTTTGAACAAGGGAAAGTTTGATAATGGATAGATTTCTTGGCCAAGATGGCAGCATAAGACCACGTGATAAATCATGCAGGTTAAGAAATGCCAGGACAAAATGATGAATTAAAATCTGAACATCTTAAAGTATATGTTTTGTATTCATTGATGTCAGGTTTTGTCATTTTAGGTTATTTTGTTGTTGTTTTAGTAGTAGGGCAGGGAAGTACATTTAAAAACATTTCTAATTCACATACACAGCAATAAATAAAACCTGTAGCAATCCATCAGATGGCATTAAAGAGTGCAGAGTGTCAGGGATCTGGGGATGCTCTGTAGGTTCTCTTCCTTAGGTTTCCACCAGAGGGTGCTGTGGCCAATACCTGGAGGGTGATTGTGACACCTGGCT
>JBAMHV010000007.1:13998051-14036792 GCA_037177535.1 Pseudomugil gertrudae | reverse complement strand
CTATCTATCTATCTATCTATCTATCTATCTATCTATCTATCCATCTATCCATCTATCCATCTATCCATCTATCTATCCATCCATCCATCCATCTATCTATGTATATGCATATACATATACATATATTTACAAATATACAAAAACACAAGAATATACTGTACATAAATATACATTCTTATGAGAACTAATTAAGTGTTCACTACACTGATCAACCATGCTTTAATGCTTCACATAAATTTGTGCATCATCTGCATAAATGTGATAACTGATGTTATAGCTCTGTAGTAGTAGACACAAAGGGAGCACATTGAACAGAAGTTGGACAGATGAGATCCAAGTCATGACCACTCTCTGACATTCATAGCTGCTGAATATAACAAAGTAACTTTGGCCTTCTAAAAAGGACATGAACCAATTAAGTCAACGTAGGTAACAGAGATGTTCTGGTTATGTTATTCCAGCTTTAGTACAGACCTTTAGTCATTGTTTGACCACCTTTCCAATGTCTAACATCTGCAGGTTTCAGATGGTCCTATAATAAACTGGGTTTTTAAGTTCCACTCAGTCAAACATTCAAATTTGATGCTCAGCAGTAGATTATCGTATCTTAACATATACTTTTTATTCATCTGATGACATTTTTCCCTAATCTTTATAGTTTTTATTGGATTCTGTTAATGCTTCCCGCCAGACGTGTGCTCCTATAATCCATGCTTTTCATCTTCAGCGCTTTCTTCCTCATCATATTTTATCAGAATGCCATTCAATTAAGTTTATCTTAAACTAATTGTAATGGACGAGTAACAAGTGGACTCAGAAAAGCCAAATAACAGAATAAAAAAAGGGCTTTGATTGATACGTAAATATGTGGGATTGTATGCATCTGGGATGGAGTTTGCTGGTAATGTCAGCTGGAAGGCAAGTGTCAGCAGAATGGATCAATGCATGTATCCAGATGCTGCCCAGAGCTCATTCAGCTTGTTTTAGCCACACTGCACTGGCTGCCTGCTCTTTTTAGGATTAGGCAAGGACAATCTTGCCCAGCCCCACCTCTGAGCTCTTACACATGCACTCATAGGGGTGCTATACATCAAATGTCAGTGCTCTCACTGGGGACTTTGTGTAAGGAAACAGTTGGAAAAGCAATTGGTCAGAAGTCTTGACACATGGACTGGTATTCCTAACACCATTACAAACCTTGGCCAGTAGATGTCATCATGTGCACATGACATTTCAAGAAGGTAACCACATTCTCAACAGATCTGAGAGAAAATTTCAAAGCTTTATCAGGCATCATCTGCACATCACTACAAATAAAATTAAACACAAGTGGAGTCCAGAAGTGGTCAGGTATCAGTATGCAGGAAGGTTACCAGCTGAAATCAGATTTGCACACAATCTGGCAAGGGTCGGAGCTTGTACACCTGTTTATGATGGCAGAGGAACAGGTAAACGTACATGAGGACAGGGACAGTGACAGGAAAGACATGGCAGGAAAGATGACCAAATAATTTAAAGGCTGGAGAACCAGACTGAAAACCAGCATAAAAAATTAGGGGACTATTTTAAGCACAGTTAAAATCTCCAACTCGGTTAATTCTTCTATCAAAACTACAACAAAGTCTGTGTACCTAAAACCACACACCAGTAAATATTCATGGTCTAGTCTAGTCTAGTTTTGAACATACTTGAAAAAGAAACAAAAACAGAGATACATTTAATGAAACAAAAGAAAAGAAAAAGTGTCCAACAAGAGTGGAAAGAAGCATATAAGCTTATACAATCCCTCCCAGTAATCACAACTATAATAACCTATATCATTATCATTATCAACAATTATTACCAGGTACTATATACTATGCAATAAATCAACAGTCATGCTAATAACATAGTCTAACAATGATACCTGAATAATAATAATAATAATAATAATAATAATAATAATAATAATAAACTATGTATATGATATAATCAATTTCAACTATGAAGTTGTACAATACTAAAATACACTTATACAAGTAGTAATAATAGAAACACTATCTACATAAGGCCTTTTTTTTATATATATATTGATTTAAATACGTGGATATTTGGCTACTCCATGTGTTCTTCTTGCAGCTTATTCCATAACTTAATCCCACAAACAGACACATAAAAACTTTTCCTGGTGACTTTTCACAAGTGCATTCTGAGTATTGTCTTCCCTCAAAGGTTACAACCTCATCTCTCTGACTGAAAGGCTTTGCACGAGGTCTGGGAAGAAGGTTCCTGCTTCCTTTTGTGAAGCTTTTCAAATAAAATAATATTTGTTTTTGTATCCTGATATTTGAACAAATTCTACTTCATGATGAATTAGTAAACCCAAACGGGCCACTTGGGGGCAGAAGTACAGTGTAAAGCTGCTCGCAAGAGAAGACTGATCATCGAATAGTGAAGGTAAATATATCTATTTAGAAATGCACAATCCCAGTTTTTGGTACCTAAGAACAAAAGTCCTTCTTATTTTCATATAGCAAAAGATCAAACTGGGAAAACAAGTGCATGTTGGATCTTTAGTTTACCAGCAGGGTTTAAATAAAGACTCACCTGCTCTCTCTACACTCAAGAATTTATTTATCAATTTCCCGCTCTTTATAGGGGACTTGTATTGATCCATGTGAATAAACCCTTATCTAATTAGAGCAGTGGAATAAGCCAAAAGATGCTATTAAAAATATCAAACAAACAAACCAAAAAAAGGCAAGAATTAATTATAGTGTGTTCTGATAAATCCTTTTGAACTTGTTTGTTATATTTTAATGCAGGAGAGAAAGAAATGCAACAATCATTGTAATGTAAATTAGTTTAGCATGATCCTTTCTTATAAAGAAAGAGCACATCATTCGTTAATCATTCATTACAGAATAAATAAGACTTTGAATCACTAAAAACTCAGTACTTAATTGTTTGATTATGTTTTACTGCACTTGAAAGGTTAAGAGCAACAAGCGTTAGCAACAACCTGCAACTTTTTGCAATGATGCGCAACAAACTTGATGATATTTATTAATGTTTAATCAATTTGCATTTTGTTCACCAACTGATATAGTAATTTAACACATATTATCCACAAGTCTGTTCACTAGCATCTCACTGTTCAGCAGATATCCCTTGATTCAGAGCTAAGTATACAAATGCACGTGTATCATAAAGTAATTCTTCAACCCTCAGGAATTGTAAGTGAGAGATCTGACCACAAGGGGGCACAGGTGTCCAAACTAATCCCACATTATTCTCTGTCCTGGTGAACACCCTGTTTTTCATAAAGCTCGCTCCATTATCAGCACTCCCATTCACAACCTACATCAGTCAGACTCAAAGTCATTCCTGTGAGTGTGTGTTGGCATGAACGTGAATCTGTGTTTGAGTCAGGAGGATTCACTGGTAGTGTCTGCCATCGGCCATGCGGCAGCCTAGAGATGAAGCTCAAAGTTATGGACCAATATTAATAAATGGTAGCCCTGGCAACAGTGTTGAGTGCGTGAGTCAGAGGAGCTGAGGCAGAGGGGAAGGCAGGGGACTATGGCCGAACATGGTTGCTCTCTGAAACCCACTGTCAGGTCTGCCTGTGAACCAGTGTCACATCTGTGCTGAACTACAGTTAGCCTGAATTATAACCAAATCAACATGAGATATTTATATCACTAAAATCTTTCAACAGAGTGGTTTTGGCTCTGAGGGATTGAGAGGTTTATTTGCTTAAAGCCACCATAAATCATAGCAATTACACGAAATGACTTGTGCAGCAGTGTTTGAATGGTTTCAACAATGTGAAGGATTAGAATGGAGTAAACAATCGAGGGAACACAACATGGGTGTTCCTTTTGCTGCTATGGGATTGCTGGGATGTTGTGTGGTTGTGTTGCACATCCCCTCTGATCTCTGAGGGATAGATGATATTTTTAAAGTGACCATAATGGTTGTTGTGGAGTTCAGGTTTATGAACAGCATATAAATCAGTGCAAACTGCTGCAGACAGTAGACACCCGCCTCCAAAGCCCTGCAGACTTAGGGAGACAATACATTGCAATCCAGTGACAGTAAATGAAGAAACTTTTGGAAATGTGAACGTGAAATAATCAGTAGCAGCCCCGTCGTGTTGTGCAGTTGCATGAAGGGTTTCATGACTTCTGTCACGTTTACAGAGAGCAGTTCTGTGTGCAGCCATCAGTCTCTGCATAAAGTAAACAGCCACTCTCCAAGTTAGGGTCACTCACTTTCAATCTTTGAGCCGCCTTTGTTTGCTGTACCACTGCAGAGGCCTGAGGAAGCTGATTACAAATCACATCACTTATCGAGACAACAGTTAAATGTTAGGGACGATTGTCCCAACACATATTTGCTTAAAAAGCCTCAAACAAAGTACAAAGTGAACTTTTTAAACATTTGTCATGAAATAAATATGGAATATTTCACATTGTTTTTTTTTAAAAAAAGGTAATTTATCCTATACTATTTATTCTATACAGTAAAGTTTCATGCTAATTAGATACATTCATTTGTTTAGTTGAATATTTTTTAAACTAATGTAAACAGTAGAAAAAAAAATGATTTTATGTTTGATAAACTGTCAGATAGGATGGACAAAAAGTCCAGTGGTTAACACTGAGGATGGGGAAATGGATCTAGCCCCTCTGCTCCAAGCTGCCAGCCAACGGGCACGTCGGCCTCTTGTATCTGCCTCTTGTATCTCAGTGCATGACATGCTGTCTGTGTTCACTCTCTGATTCCACCTTATTTTTCCAGCTATATTGTGTCTCACAATGAAAGACATTAAAGGGAAAAACATCTTAACACGTGCCGCTATGTTTACTTCTTCTTCATGTCAGTGTTTCTCTGTCTGTATCTCATGTGCACCACAGCACCTTTGCTTTGAAGAACTGTCTTCTTACCAAAGGACAGATTATACAACCCATCCAGCAAATGAAAATTATATTTGGGGTGTGTTTTTCAGATTGTAGCCCAGTTGCAGTTTTCATTTGTAGCCCAAACAAATTAATAGAATCTGATTATGAAACTGATGATTTTACTGGTCAGTGGAACAATAACATGCAGATCCATGTTATGGCAGATTTTCTCAATCCTGGTCCTCTAATACCCCTGCCCTGCATGTCTTAGAGGCAACCCTACTTTAACACACCTGATTTAAATTAGTGAACTTTCTCATCAAGTTCTTTGCAGCCTGTTAATGAGCATTTATTACGTTCAGGTGTGTTAAAGTAAGGTTGCCTCTACGTGCAGGGTACCTGAGGACCAGGGCAGAGAAACACTGCATTATGGTATATGCAAGCACCAGTAATTGCAAAGACTACATAATGAAATACAGCTTTTTAAAGGTATGCAATCAACCATTCATAGACAAACATATACATGAATACAAAAGAGATTTTTAAAGTGATCTACAACACAGAAAACATAACTAAACTAGACAGGAAGATGTTTTATATGTTCAGAGTTATGAACGGCTTGTGGAAACAGCAGAGTTTTCTGAATGGTTTTGCAGGAGTATGGGATTTTACTAACTAACAACCCGGCTCCTGGTGACCTGAGAGACCTGGTTGGGTTATACAGAGTGGACAAGTCAGAGCCTTGGTGTGAAGTGTGATTTTTTTATGGTTTCCATATGTGACAGAATGTAATTCTTTCTTCTTCCTCCTTTTTTTCCTGTGGAGATAAGTACATTTGCAGTGATCACAAATATGCTGCGTTTGAAAAATGCTACTTCTTTTCATCTATGTCATGAGCAACATCTTGAAGATATTAGGATTTTTCCACGCCAGCTATATATAACACGCCTTTGCCTTTTTTTACTTCATGACACAATACATAATTTCAGATGCTTGGGTGGGATGAATACCTCCTCCTCTCATTGTGTTGACAAAGTCATCTTAAATTGAGCTGGGAGCCCAAGTGAAAGCAGATTGCTCAGAGAGATAAAGAAAGCAGAAGATAAGTGTCTGTAAATCAGACGCTGCTGAAACAAGCACGATCACCAGAGAGACTGTATCAAACGGGAGCGACACCTTTCTGTGGTGCCAACAACTGATTGTTAAAACGTCTGTAATAGTATTTTCTCTGTAATACTGTGGGGACATTTTCATTGTGTACTAACAAAAAGCTTTTGAGTGAATTTCAGCTTCTCGTGCTGTTTGGTACACCTAGACACAGTTTTTTAAAATCATCATGAAAAATTGCTCCATAACTTTTTAGTTGGATCGGCTCTACTGATGTTCAGCAATCTCACCAAATTAATGGTCAAATGAATTCTAGATTTTATTCCAAGACATCTAAATGTTTCCCTTCAACAGTCAGAGCCTTTCTGGACTCTGTCTTACTTTCAATTAGCTGAAAGAGTCTGTTTTATTTTAAAATGATTCACATCGCTCTTTAATCTGACTAATTTCCCGGGCCCTGCTGATGAAAAACATTAGCACAGCATTATGTTCTGTTTAGTAAGGTTCAGTTTGAGTCTCTTTGTCATGAAGACTTCCTCTCACGTGTTCAGATGTTCAACTTTTAGTGAACTAAATAAAAGGTGCTGGTTGTTGTTTTGTTTATTTTTCTCCAGTTGCCATGTATAAAATGTGCTTTTATGGAAAACAGTCCAATGAAGCTGTGCAACTGAGCAGCTTTTGGTCTATTGTTTTTTTTTTTTTTTACCATTTTTTAGATAAATTTACATTTTTTACATCCTCTGTAAGTTTAAGTGAACCCTGCTTTCTTATTAAGCTTCCTGAGTACCATATTTTCAAAACATATAATGTTAAACCTGCAGGTAGTACTGCTATAAACAACCAAATGGGGAATGTGATTTGCATTTTTAATATTGTTGCATTTAGAAAAACCTTAAAATTGGATTTATGATTTTATGGAAACACATAATGTAAAATGGGCCTTGTTGCTAAGAAATTTACATCAAAATGACATAGCTGAGTTTTACAGTAGTAGTAAAGGAAAGGTCAGGAAATCAAAATAAATAAAGAGCATATTCATTATTTATAAATTATTGTGTCAAATCTGCTGAAACACGTCAGTTTTTGTGATGTGATAAGTGATACCTGACATGCTGATGCACCAACACTGGTATCCCAGCAGCAGAGCTGCATGCATACCTCGTGGAAAAGAAAGCAATGCAGAAATTCTAACCCCCTACCCCTACAAAAAAAAGACTAAATCACTGACTGCGGAGTCGTGTCGTTTCCTGGCATCTCAAGATGAATTACTCTCCTCCTCTCAATCCGGCATGATGAGATGATACAACAGGACTTTACACTTTCAAGCAGGAATGCAGATTGAATGACAGCAAACTTTGGCCAGTAGTGGAGTCAGAGTCCTGAGTTTGATTGTGTGTCAATTCAGCAGCAGATCAATGAGCTGGCAGGCTTTGATGCTGCAGCAGGTCATATGCTTGTTGCCCATGTGTGTGCATGTGCGAGTTAAAGGGAGGTGAGATAGTGAGAAATACTGGGATTACCGTAAGGTCGAGAGCTGTCGAATGAGATGGATGCAAGACTTTGTCTTTGGTGCTCAAATCACCAACCCACACACACACACACACACACACACACACACACACCCACACACACACTCACATGCATGATGAAGTTGAAGGATTTTAGTTTAGTCCCCCAGGCACCATTCACTTGAATGGCACAGGAACATGTGTTTAGATGTAAATGCACATGAATACATGTACTCACAACAAAACTGTGTGTGTGTGTCTGCAGAACTCTGCATGCAGTCACCTCTCAAACTGCATACATCTTACTGGGCTGCACTCCAATCAGTAGGATTAATGAAGAAGTATCACATTTTACAGTACAGCAGCATGTGGGGCTCTGGGGGGAAAATGCCTACAGTCTGCAATTCGTCAAGTCTGTCCTCAATAATGCAATCGACTTTTAGGTTAGGAGATAGCATAGTAAAGGCAATTTGCAGAATTTTGTGGCATGGTCGAGTTAAGTTCCTTAACAAGACCCTCGCATGCAACATGTTTTTTCTTGCTTTTACACTGATCAAAGTCTCTCACGAATCTGTGAAAACACTGAACCGCCTAAAGAGGCGTAGTGGTGAAATGTGTCAGAAAGTATTTGGTGAAGGAATTTAAAATCTTTTAACATGTTTTAAAGACAGAAGTATGATATCTAAAATCCCTTCCACTTGGTGAACCCAGCTCTTATCAGCAAGGCCTGATACTATGTTGAAAAGCTTAAAACAAAGCTGGAACAACTCTAAACTAATGCTTAGTAACATCTTTGCCTCAGCATTGACACATCAAAAGAAAGCTGACATGCTGACCGCTTCAGCTCCACACTGCTTCATGGTTAGACACCATCAAGACAAAATACTTGAGGTTTGTTTCACCAAATATCTCTCATCTCAAATGAGACTTACTTTTATTTGACACATACAGAGGTCAGTGTTCATTTGCTGACCATTGAGAAGAAAGAGAATACCTTTCCATGTTGTTGTGACTCCAGTACCAGAGTAGATCTGATGTTTCTGTGAAGGGCACAGGCTGCTGCCATGAGCTGGTGAGGTGGTGGCATGTGTGGCAGAGCGCAGGATCATATCAGTGTGTGATGATGGAGCTAAGTGACACAGTGTTGTTCTAATACTCCAGGACCTCTGGACACACACCAGGAGGACTCAGAAACTCTCATTTGTCTTTCAGAGTGTCAAATTCCAAACTGCTGAGGGAATAACCCAACTTGATGCAGGCTAGAGGGAAACCTTATCAACCATGGGTAAAGTAGATGACTGCAGGAGTAGCAAATTTGAAATGATAAAGGCCTGATAAATTGGGGCGAATATAAGATACAGTAAGTGTAAGCAGAGCAGTTCTACGAAAGTAAAATTATCCTTTCCTATCACAGCATGTGTCTTGAGTTTTCACCAAGGCGTCAGCATGTTGGGCTGTGTAAACAGACGCATAGAGAACTGTGTGTATTTGTATAACTGGCACGTGACACATTAAAGTCAAAGCCACAATGTATAAGACCAATGAATGACTAACATTTTGAGTGTCAAACAACCAAATCTCAGCAATATCACAACCTGGGGTTACAAAGGCCGTGAGCTATCAGCCTGTAAAATGTCAGTGGGTATGTGGAGGTTTTAGTGTAATCCCAAATCTGATAGCAGCGTGTGGACACAAAGGAACAGGGTTTAGTTGGCATTCAGATGATAAACAGCCCTGCAGTGAAACGGTGCTCCATTGAATGGGGTTAAATATGAAACATTATTCAGTCACAGAAAAGAAAAGCAGCCAGTTGCAGTGATGGCGGCTGTCTATGATGCTGTAACACTAACATGCATTTACATACAGTATTTGGTATAAAACAGCAACCTCTGGGACTGAAATATGAGGCAATGCAGATGTGCCAGAAACACTTTGTCAGATGACCAGTCAAGGCCTTTTCCAAAATGATTCTCTCCCCCTCAGATTCCTGTTTTAAAATCCTTAAATGTGCAGCTATATATAAGCCTTGTTTAACTTCCCACTATATGGGTTAATACAACCCAGCCATTAAAATTGCAATAAGAAATATAGTGAGCAGTAAGGATAATGGGAGACATCCAATATATGTATACGGTGTCCCCGACTTCTCATTTAATTCATGCCATTGCTCCAAAACCACATGTGGGGATGGACAAATGTAAACCTTTAAAACCAGTGGTGAACGGACAACATGGTGGCACAGTGGTTAATGCCGTGGCCTTTCTGTGTGGAGTTTGCATGTTCTCCCCATGTATGCATGGGTTCTCTCCGGGTACTCCGGCTTCTTCCCACCCACAAGACATGCATCTTAGGTTAAGATGCATCTTATGCATTATGCATCTTATGCATCTTATGGTTAAAATGACTGCTTATCAAATGTAAGTCGCTTTGAATGAAGGCGTCTGCCACATGACTGTAGGATAGAGTATCAGGGCAGCTTCGTTTTATGGTTTTTGTGAGGTATTCATCATCTGGCACGATCTTCAAGGCTCTAATGCTCCGCCACTGCACATCAATTTGTCAAAACTTGAATTTTACCATTGTGAAAGGATAAAATGATACATGCTGATAATTGCAGTTTAAACCACTCTGTGTAAAGAAATCATGTTTGAGCAAATACCTTAAGTTTTTCTGTTATTTGGTCAAAACTCAGTCTTATGTCAACAAAATGACCAGAAATCAAATACTGAAAACTCCCATTGTTCTTGTCATGAGTCACTTTCAATGAGGCTATGAATACCTATGCTATAAAAACATTAATTTACTCATGATAGCATCATTTATTTCTCCCTCTTGAATTTTACACAGCAGTCAAAAAAGCTACGGATAAAGTTGTCACTTCATTGTCAGGAAACAATTTTAGACTCAAAGGAAGTCCTTGGAAAAGACATTGTTTTATTTGGCTATGAAAGCTTTGGAGGAAAATAGCTACTGTTACAGCTACAGATGTGCAGGAGGTAGCTTTGTGGCTCCAGAAATAGTAAAAGCTCAAACCAGCATGGTCTCAAAACAATGCAGCGCATACGGGACTCCATCAGACTTCCCTTTGCTGATATTTTAAGCATTTTTAATGATGTCCGTTGGCCAGAAAAGGTGGTGAGAGCTGCTTGGACCAAAAGGAAAGCACCCAAACAAGCAGGCAGCAAAGTCAGTAAACAGGAAAATACACAGAGGAAGGCACCTGGCTCATGTGCATAGTGCCTTCAGGGACAAGGGACACACTCCGGCTCACGCTGTGTTGTTTCCTATTGACACACAGCTTCCGTATTTCTGGACATCCTGTATGTGTGTTTATGTGTGCGAGGCAGTGAGTCTGTCATTGTGTCAGCTTGTTTGTTTAACAATATCTATAATTGGTGTCATTAATTATACACTGGAATTTTTTCCTCTGTAATGACATATAGGATGTTACCTATGCTAGAAGAATGACATTGTGCTAATCAGTACAAACGGACAAGTGATCCTACAGCAACACGTGCTGCTGGAACCCAGACAGACATTACATGGCTCAATTCCTGCAGCTTGATTACAGCTGGATAAGCCCCAAAAATCTTAATCATGTCAAAGTTAAAAGTAAATTAGACACAGCAGGCTGGCAGTAAATGAGGAAAAATCTGGTGAAAAATTACTGGAAGCAGTCGGAGTTTGGACTAATGAGCCACAAGTCTGCACTAATCAATATTTTTGTAATAACAATGGATTAAATTACAGTGCGTAATGTACTCACAAATCCATACAGATCGTGCAATTCTGCTCTTGTATCCATACCATTACGTTCAGTGTTTAGAAGATTGGTGTTTTCTGACCCACCGCACTGCTGGTTTAATTTATTCCCACTGCTCCCACTGGCATAATCTTCCCTTGTGGCTGGGAGCTGTTTGTATAGGATTAAAACTAGCCCTTAAACTCAATTTTATGCATCATCACCTAATGATAGAAAGATGGAACACAAGGAAATTGAATGCACTGAATATGCTGATTGTTAGAGGATGACCAAAAAAAAATGTAAAAGTATAACAAACGTGTAAAAACTCTGCTAGCAGTCTTGTGATGTTTTACTGAAGCTCTGAAGTGCTTCAGACTAAACACAGCAGGAAGGATAAGTAACATTTTTACATAAAAACCCAAAGAAGTTTGGCAAGAATAGTGACTTAGTTTAGATCATCTTGGATCAAAGCTGCAGAAGTAATTCAGAGAAGAGCTGAAACATCTGCATCGTGCCAGATCTGGCAATTCATTCAACAGGTATCAAGAAATCTGGAATAAAACATGTATGATAAAAACTGTGGAAAAAGTAATGACCTCATTAGGGTCATTGATAGCGTGTGTCAAGGTATTTCTCTATGTGCATAAACAGTTTGATTTGCTGGGGTTGAGGGGACCACAACCATCTCCCACTGGAGCAGAGTATATCCAGAGCTGTAGCCGGGACTTAAAGTATTGTACAGCTCGTGCCCACATATTCAAGAGCTCATAATAGGCTTGTGCTGGGATTAATGTGGTGCCAAACGTGACCCCTTGACCCTCAGAGAAATGCTTTTTGCTCAACTGAGACAGCAGCTGAAAAAAAGGCACGCACCTCTCACTTGCAGGGGGCTTTTGCCTTGTCTCCACAAATTCCTCTTCGCCTCTGACACTTGTAAACCGTTCCACCATGGCAGACTTTGACCTCCATTACAAAGAGGGTGCCACATGTCAAACCCGACCAGTCAACTTGGCCCATTATATGTACTGGTGGGGGTTAAGCTGTGCCCTTACAAATAGTGAAAGAGCACTGAGGCTGCTGTCACAGTGAGTTTTAAGTCTATGAGCTGCTTTTTTTGATACGGCATATTTGGAAAAAAGTGGGGAAACTTGAGAAGGAAAAATACAATCAAATATATTATTTCTCTGCTTGTCTAAAAGAATTACTAGCCCTGAAGATGACATGTCGGGCTGCATGATGGAGGTTAGCATGGCAGCCTTACAGCGAGGAGGTTGCTGGTTTGCGCCTCGGTTTGGACAGTGGGCTTTATGTGTGGAGTTTGCATGTTCTCCACATGTTAGCGTGGGTTCTCTGGCTTCCTCCCATTGAACATGCATGTTGGGTTAACTGGTCATTCAAAGTTGTCCAAAGTAGTGGATGTTTGGCTCTTTGTGTTGACTGGTGACCTGTCCAGGATGTAGCCTGGACAGGCTCTGTTGATAGGCTGATTGGCTCCGTTACCTGCAACCCTGAACTGGAATAAACAGTACAGATAATAGATGGAAAGTTTCCATGTAAAAAATATAGCAAGATGAACTTAGCGGGGTAACCACATAACCTCTAAGTAATGAAATGACGATGAGTCACTATTTCTGGATCATTTTATTCATTTAATAAAGAACTAAGTGGAAACAGATAAAAGCAATAAATTGATCTTTTTGAGGTTTATTGTAAATATAAAACTCCACATCATTCCAAAAAAACCCCTAAAATTAATAGGAGTTGACATATACGTACGTTATTAAATGCTACAGTCAAACTGCACACTATTATTGGGTCTAACTTATCTTATAAATCTGCTAGAACAATAGCGTTCATATCAAATTCAGACCGTGTAATGTCTGCAAAGACAGATTTTTAAGCCTGTCTTGGAGGGAGAATAAAAACAGAAATGGCGTGATGAGACACTGTGCCTGCAACCCTGTCATGTGCAGGACTTTTATGGGTGTCAGCAGTGACCAGTGGAAAACTGGAGACACTGCCATCGGCACGCAAGGGCTGACCTCAGATGACATATCATCCAGATTGGCTGTTTGCTTGAACACCTTCTCCCAGCTCTGATGACGAGTGTTATTTATAGCTGTGGTATTACCAAGCTTCACCTTTTTACTATTCCCTTATCTATCAGTTTAAAGTGATTAATCAGCCCAAATTTTCAGGTTTTCTACTGTGAATAAATGTTATAGCAGCCTTTAAAAATTCCCAACCTCTCACACACTGGCAAGATGAGCATAAGATGAATATCAGGGAGAGTAAGGAACAGGGAGTGCATTGTGCTATGTGATATATCGCACTGATTCTAGACCTATGGGATCTTAGAATGAAATATAGGCAATATAATGGAGTACACCATGTCTCAGTTTCTTATATCTTACATGTTTCTTCATATGCTGGACATTAATTTGAGAAAATTAACAAATGGTGTGCCTAATGAGCCACAGACACAGCATTGCTATACATACTTGTGATATTTTTTCTTTTACAGTGAGAATGGCATGAATATTTGCATTATACATATACATTAGTCCACAATGTTGTTTGATTGGTTCTGAATGAGTCCAAAGTAGTAGGGAGAGAATAAAAAAGTCCAAGACGCAACACAGCTTGCACAAAGTCCAGGAAGACTCCCAAGTACTTAAGAAAAGAGCTGTGTAAGTAATATGTGTGTGTGTGGGGGACGGCTGCAGTGCCTCCTTGTGTTGTTTCTTCAGGTTCAGGGCTTTAGCTTGCCATCCAGAACCTGTACAAAATCGGGTTGTGACATCAATAGTACAGTTTTTATTCTACAACTAAATCTCAATATTTCATATCAGAATACGTAAAGTCATACTCATGTAGCTACATGCCGGAATTTTTAGCAAGATGAACCTACTGTTGCTCCAATAACAATGACTGAAAACACTCGCCAGTCTTGCCTCCAAGTTAATATAGCATCACATTCACAGCAGCGGGGACAAAAAAAGCATGGCAGGCATGAAAATCACATGCTTAAGCGGTTAAACGCATACCTGCAGCTGTGTGCAGCCCGGTGCGTTCCACACCTACAGTGCTACATAGAGTGCAGCCATCTTTGATGAAGCACAATGAACCAAATCTTGTCTTACATAGACGTGGGAAAAAAGCAGAGGCCGACCAGGAGCAGAAAAATACCAGGGCACAAGCCCTTATTTTTCTTTTAAATACCTCTATAAATAAACTTTATATGATTTGGTTTGAACTCTGCTATGTAAAAGTAACTATATTTACTTACTTTTGTAAAGTGATTTGCCCACACTGGTGAAAAGGAGCTGTAAATGAAGTAAATACATGCATGTAAAAAAAGACAAAAGCACTGAATCAGGAAATCTTTCCCGTAGTTGCAGACCTGAAAGTAAAAATAATAATTATCTTCTTTGAGTCTATGAGATTATTTTTTCTAATGGAACAACTTCACAAGGATCAAAATGGTGAAACCAGGTGACCAGCGTGGAGCGGCCGTCTGTGGCTCTGCTTCAGCCTCTGTCGATTCATTATCTCAACCTGGAGTCTCTAACAGTGAGGAAAAATAAGCAGGAGGCCTTGAATAAACAAAGCTTGGTGCTAATAAATCTACCGCAGGCCCTTCTGAGATCCTCCAGGTCATCTCTGCGGCACGGCAGCTTTGCTTTAGGGGTCACAAAGGAAAGGGAGGGCATGACATACATTAACAGCAGGGCATCTGATTCCCTACAGACCTGCTGCAGCCCATCATAGACAACATCCTGATTGTATGGCTAACCTTTCAGCAGTTCGGACTACAATCTGCAGTGCGTATGTGTAACATGCTTGTTGCAGCGGGGGTGCATGCCCCAGAAAGAAAAAGCTGCATCTCCTCAGATAGCTTTGTCTCATTTATGTGTTTGATGCATTTCTTACTTTATTAGTGTACGTTCATCCGGTGTTATCCTCATCCTTAGTCTTGTAGAGCTGCCAGAGTTTACGAGTCTACTTGGACTCTCAACATAAACCCGCTCCAGATCACAGAACCAGGTGCCTGTGTTGCTGTTACTGCCATTTAAAGCTTCATTCAACCTTTAAAGGCTGCTGTAAACTATGGCAGACCATTGAAAAATGGGTAATTCATTTTGAACCAAATGACACATTTAAATGGAAATGTTAAAGAGGAGCTGCACTGACTGCATTATTAAAACACCTGCACGTTTCTCACACTGAGCTACTCCTTTGACAGATTTTACTGCTGATAGTTTACTGATTTGATGCTCCATGATTTGGAGAGTCTTATAGGTTTGACTGTGTAACTCTCACTGGGATTACATCCATCAGTAACAGTGATTATGAGATGTTCAGCGGCAGCTGTTGTAGCTCGGATAGAAAGTTGATGCGGGTGGTGCGGCTCGACAAATACATATGACAGGCAAAAACATTCATTATGATTAGACTGCGATCATCGTAGATGATCAAATGCATGTTGGTGGTGCTGGAGAAGCTTAACCGCATCACTGGGGAGTATTTAAGTGCTGTTAAATTTTCTGAGTCTAACAGTCTCAGGAACTTTTCTGCTGTCATTAAGAATGCGAGGAGATATGTCCCCTTTGTTTAGTCACTCACATTTTACAGGATCAAGCTAGATCTTTTCAGGATATTATTTGTTACAGGGGTAGAATAAATGCAAGTCTTGGCAAAAAAAAAGTTTTTCATTGTTTGTATAAATAATAATAAATCATCAATCAATTTTTGTCATCTTAGGATAACCGCCTGACCTTTGTCTCAACATCACTGTCAAATCATGAACAACAACAGAACAATGGAGCTTGAGTGTATATGAAGTCTACAGGTGCTCAATTTCACTAATGAAGAGCACATTTCCATTAAACAATGGCTGCATTCTTGGCTGAGCTGGTGGATGTGGAGGTGATGCTCAGACTGACATTCCTCGCTGTTTCCTCAACGCATGCTGTGCTACCTTCGTTGGGTGGCCAGCATTTTTTTCCAGCCTGCACATCCTCAACAGTGGTGGAGCAGAGATTCCAGCAGGGTATAGGCAGCAGGTGTGAGGCCAAGACAGACTTTCCAAGGATGTTAAGTCAATGGAGGACTCATTAATGTCCTTCCCCTCCTGCTACAAACAAAAGGACTGGAATGCAGGAGGATGCCTGCCGACATGCCGCAGATGGAAACGATATAGCCTTCTGAATAGGATCCTGATCACTGGTTGCAGGTAGTTTATACACTGGGGGCTTACTGGGACTTTTTCAGTTGATCTCAATAAAAAATAAAAAGTCTATACTGGAGGAATAACAATCATCCAAAAGGCTTCAGGGGATTCAATGCTTGCTCCAAACAGAAAAACAACCTTGTAGAGCCATCCGGCTATAAATGTTTGCAAATCTGGTCATGCAATAAAACAAATAAATAAATAAATATATAAATAAATACATACATACATAAATAATTAAATAAATACATAAATAAATATTTAATTAAATACATAAATAAATATAGTGTAGTTTTAGGGTGGATGTAGTTCTTGCTGGTTTAGCTGGTTAACCATCCTGAGAGCGGATAGTGGTCAGAAAGACAGAAAAACATATCACCACACACAGCATCTGTGTCGTTTGACTCTAACCACATTTTAAATATCACCATGGTGATTGCTGAAGATGGGCTTGAGAGCTGAAATTGCACATAATTGCTCTCTCTCAGCACGAGTGAATCCTTCGAGGGCTTAAAGTGCAGGGAACAAACAACAAAGCTCTTAAACAGCAGCAGGAACATAAAAATGCCTCTTTTTTATTTCGTTTATTCATTCATGTTAAAAAGGAAAAGATTCATTAAATAGAAAAACCAAATTATCTATTTTTTGAGAAGGCACAATAAATGTATTTACTATTTATTTATTTTGATTTGGTTTTATGTATTTTTAATCTCTTAATTTTTTTTGGAATTGTTTATTATTTATACACTTTTAGAAGCAATGAACAATCATTTTATTGTTTTATTTATTTTTATTTGAATTCTTTGTTGCTTGGTTGATCATGTACAGCACTTTGTCCCAATGACAGTTGTTTTAAAGTGCTTTATAAATAAAGTTGAATTGAGGAATGTGTAGCACTTTTTATATTTTTCAAGACAACCAAAGTGCTTTATATAAAATAATATGAGCATTATGGTGCAAAACAAACAATAAATAAGATAATTAAAACAATATTTAGAATAAAATAATAAAAGAAGTAAAATAGGATAATAACAGGCTCTCGCCATCTCGCTGAAATATCCACCCACTCATTATGCTTCCATATTTATCATGGAAGGCTACAACTGGGCCTTCTGACACTTTATAACCAGATTTGCCTTTTTTGTTTCCCATATAAATGATACAAACAGGAAATTGAGATTTCTTATCTAAACTTTATGCTAAAATACACTCACGGTGAACAATTTCACAGCAATAACAGGTAAAAGCTGCAAGTCCCTGTCATGTGAACAGGAGGGTTCATTTCTGCAATTCCACTTCTTTCTTCACACCAGATATAACCTAAAAAGTCTTAATAAAATAAATAAAATTAAAAAGTTTTTAAAAAATAGGTACCTTTTATTTATAGCATCTTTCACAAACACTCATCACAAAGTGCTTTGTGGAGAAAGTAAGATAACAAAATGAACAACACAGGAATGGGATGTTTATGTCTCTCTTTGTCAGCTTCATAAGCAGTATGACTAATATAACAGCTGGGGATGGAAGCTAATGGCTCTTTCACTTAAACAAGTTCTCAGTTCATGTTAAATGCAGGAAATATGTCTAAGAGAGGAAAAAGCTTTTTAAATACAGAAAAACTTCAGTGAAAGGAAAAATATCATGAGAGTGATAAAGCCTACATCAGGCTACTGTTTCCTCTGGTGATTAAAGAGCCATCTCTGTGACTTATGGTCATTTTTAACCACAATGTTTTCCTAAGTTTAAACACAAACACAACTACATCTAACCTTGACAAAGTAAATATCACGGCGTTCAATTTCTTTTTGTTCTCAGACCTGCTGCTCCTAGTGCTGCATGGGGCCTCTTCAGAGAAAAACTTATTTTATATGTGAGCTCATTCCATCACACAGATGCTTTGACCACCTGAATAGCTGGTACAAGATACACTTAGAGGCAGCGCAACAGCTCCTTTGCCTTTATGGTGTTTACCTGAATCACATTGACACAATAACTATGTTTACATGGAGCTCTTTTAATCCAATCGAAAATCCAATCATAATAAAAGATAGTGATGTCATCAAAACATGTCAGCTGGTCTGATCAGCTTTAATTGGAAGATTGAAAGGTGTGGTTTAAACCTTTTAAACCAGGAGAAATTAAACATGTACGCACTTATTCTGATCATTTTGTGGTGTGTTGTGTGTGGTTGAACCACATGGGGATTACGTGATGTAATGAGTTTCTGGGATGATGTGAAAAAATGATGGCAGCAAAACGGAAATGGATTGTGGCAAAAAATATTTGTGTTAGAAGCAGAAAGCGTGAAGTATTATGGAGCATTCCAAAATAAAATAAAATAAAATAAAATAAAATAAAAGCCTTTTTTATTCAAACCTGTAGACTTTGCACATGTCAAAAGCATCACAGTCGTATTAAATCTCTCATGTAACTGATGAGATCAATTTATTAGGCATCCATATAAATGAAGATTGTCTGTAACAATGATGTGGTGTTATGTCACAGCAGATTTATCCCAGAGCACTTTTGTAAGAGACACCTTATTCAGGTGCTGAAGGCATGCGGTTTGACATGGATTGCATTCAAATGCAGAAACAGTTTCAAAATAGCAACAAAGCCATGACATATTATCTGCGACATGACAAACATGGGAGACTTAATCAATGTAAGTCCTATGTTCAGTCATGTTTTTCTAAAGAGCACATCATTAATATTCATTAGATTTATACACCTAACTATGATTCATTATGAGTAAGTAAATAAATAAATAAATGCATAAATGGACAAATAAATAGACCCTCATGACTAAAGTGATAATAGCTACTTCCTCTTTCAGCAGGTACACGAAGCACAATATTAAATACACAAAACTCAGTAATATGTTTTATATGAAGACACAGCTTTACTCTGCAGCTGCAATTTAAGAACAAACATCCACCAATGGTCACCATGACCACTGGAGAGGCCCCAGCTGGCTTGTCAAGGTGTTTTAATGGGGCTTGTTGATGGATGACTCCATTAGTGTAGCACAGCATGCTGCGTCACCTCCAGCAGCAAACAGCACTAGCATACTATTCTCCTTATCAGAGGATGTTGTTTTGTTGTTTGCACTAAAGAACATAAAATATGACTAACAACAACCCCCCAAAACCCCCAAACAAACAGAAAAACAAAAACAAAGCATATCTTGTGCAAAAACTTCCTGATGATAAGAAAAAAACTTGATTTACAGCAAGCGGCCGGCAGATGAGGCAAGCAATGTTGACCGGTGATATGAGCACAACATCCTCCTGGAGATGGCCCCGACATAACACTGTCGAGTGTGCAGACCACAGCAGCCGGGCTGAAAGGAGGTCAGGCAGCTGTTCTTTCATTTGACTGAATCTCTGAAACAAAGATGTGAGTGGAGTGAGCCGATTCTATTGAACTGAAGCCACTACAACAAAAAAAAAGAGGTATGGCCCAGATCAAGGTGCTCCCCCATCGTCTTCCTGCACGCTATCTGAACCATATTAGTCAAGCCTGAAAAAACTCCCCGTTTCCCAAAAGACTTCTGAAGATGGACGAGCAGCAGGAAGGCCGATGAAATGCAGGTAAAAAAGAACAAAAGAAAACAGGCAGGGAGTTACAACTTTTCTTTTTTGTTCAAGACAAGGTCCAAGACTTTTTGTCAGCGTATAAAACCACATGGGCTCATTCGCTAATAAATCCCATGTGTTCGTGTCTGTTAGGTGTTAAATCTGAGGGGTCTTGCCCTTCTTGGCCTCAGGGCAGCAGTGAGTTGTGCAGGGTGGAGGACTCAAGAGACCTGTCACACAAAAGCACAAGTTGCATCTATTCTGTTTCTTGAAATTGTAAATATGTGGTTCAGTTCTGCATAAGATGCCAGTGTGAGAAAAAGTGTGAAAATTCAGTGTGAGTGCACGCTGAGATGCATACCCATGAAAATGCTAAAGGGCAATCGCTCTCAGATTGATACAGCTCCACAGCCTACCATCAGGGGGTCTGCTGAAATAGGGTGATAAAAAATTTACTGCTCTCAGATAAATTTTTCACTGACAAAAAAGAAAAATCAGTACTGTGCCAGAGAGGTCTAGCAAAGAAGACAACTGTGTTGAGAAGACTTTGAATCATTTTTTCCATTTATTTATGCCTAATTTAACATTATCTGCTCCCTAAATCTTTCCAGCCATGCATGCACTTGATCATTTCTTGATTGAGAGGTTGTATACGTTGCCAGTTCAAGAAGGAGAATAAAATAGGAGACAAAAATGACCCCAGGGAACAAATATCATTCAGCCTGCTGATTGCATCTTCACTGAACCAGGATATGAAGCTTGAAAGAATGTGGTTAGGAGACTCCAAAATTACCTCTCCATTCAGCACTGAGGCTTAAAATAACAATCTTTTAATTCACTCCTTTAGGCAAATCAAACAACACAAACATGTAAGTTAAGATGAGATACCCATTTCCTTTTCTAATTATGCCTCTCATTTAACTTTACTTCATTTGGTCTGACTTGCCAGAAAGCTGCCAGTACAACTCCAACAGAAATCAAACAGAAGTAAATCTACTGTTGGGGAGTGAATGAACATCTGCTGCAGACTACAAACTGTTTAAATTTCACAGCGCAGGAATGTGTCACTTATATTTACAGTTTGTTGCAGGCTGATGCAGAGTAAGGAAGTGGAAGTGTTGTAGTTTAGTTCATGTATGGGGTGTTTGTTTCAGACAAACGTGAGAAACTACTAAAGCCGGCCCAAATCCCACTGAGCTGCCGGGGCACCTGTTTTCTGCAAATGCCAGCAAGCTTTTGCACCTCACTCCCCTCCCGCCCCCCTCAAGCCTTATTCTCAAGGGGATTGTGATGCCTCTTATCACAATTCCACGGATCCTCTCTCCTGGATTATTCCCATCCTGTGCAGTGACTAGTGGGTGCCAGCAGGCCACGACTGCCGACACAGATGGGAGTCCGGGCATGTGATGGTTTCCATATGTCACAATGCTCTTTTTTTTTTTCTCTAAATGTTTTCGTTTCATCTCTCATCTCTTTCTCTGTTTTGCTCTTTAAAACACCCTGAACTGGGAGGGAGAGGTGAGCGCCACCAAGGTTGGAGTGGGTCAAACATGATTCCCATTAATACATTTCAGTGTGAAGTGTGCATTACGCGCCAGCTTAAAGTCTACGTTGAGCTGAATGATTATTTAAGGTTAAAGACGCCAAGGTTAAAATTGCCACAATTTACTGCCAAAAAGCCAACAGGAGAACATTGTATGCTTTAGCACCCTTGGAATTGGACTCATGGTAAGATTTCCCACCATAAATTCTTCCTGCTATTAACTGTCAGGGGCTGGAGATGTTTAAAAGTCACCCTGAGAAAGCTGTGACATGGCTTTGAGCTGTTGTATGGTAAATATGTACCAAATGGAAGCTGAAAATCTCTATGTGGCACTGCAGTACTGGGAGGTTTTCCCATCCTGACTGACACATGAGAACTCTAATATTCCCTGCCTGATTATAATCCCTGTAGTCGACCTCATTAGCCAGGCATCCGCATTGAACCCTGGCTGAGTAGGGTCTTGGAGCTCGGCTGTCAGTCAACACCTTTTTCTTCAAACAAAGGGCATCAGGGAGAAATAATCCAGCGCTCTCCCTCTGGAGCCTTTGAGCAGTCTGTTTTGGGATTTGTATTCACTTATTCATGCAAACATGCATGCACTTATGTCATGTTATCTCTGTTTGATAATAAAATGTAAAAAAAAAGACTAAAAAGAAATAGAAAGCCAAGATAGGTCTCAAAGAAATTCCCGTGTTAGTTTGAGTGACAGAGTTATTTTTGTTTTTTTTATCGTTGGACTTTGACACGCTGAGGGAGTGGTCCACACCAAATCGAAACCCTTCCCATTAGCACACACAAAGTAATTCTTTGTACAAAAATCTCATGTTAATGCATGTTAACGTATACGTTCAGGTTCACATCCTCAAAGAATGCAATAAAGCCTCCACTTTCCATACTAAAAGAATTAACTGAATTCCTTCAGGTTCAGATTGTGGACAAAGGTTGGACTGGGGCTTTCCGGTGAACTCTGGGCAGTGTCTTTGTGTATGTCTCTCCATGCATCCCTGCTCTGCTTTGCCACTTCAAGTAAACATCAACCATTAAAACTATATGTCTTCAGAGGGGTTTTTCTTCTACAACGTGGAGTAAAAACACCAATAAAACGATGCTAGCTGCAGTCAGTGTGTCACTTGAAAACACAGAGCTGCCAAGGTGATTTATGACACGTTCACTTTTCCTGAGGGTGACAGCAGAGACTGATTTGAGTCCTTGTGAGGTCTTCTCATAAAAGGCTGAGCGATGGGACCCTTACTCTTCGACCCTCTACATTCCTTTGTTGTTTGGTAACATACCAAAACAGAAAATGATATACCATCCATGCCATTTGCAGTGTCACCAAACACTGATGCTGTTCACCATCCAGCTCGCCTCCACACAGAGCGTTGAGGTGTCTTTCATGGGAAATGCACATGGACCGACAGCTTTGAGACGAAAGAAAGCTTAAGAAAGAAAACAGTTGTACTAATGTATTAATCTCCATTTCTTGCATTCTCTGTTGGCATGTTGTAACTTTATAGCTGAGCTATGTGAAACTAATCGTGACAGTGCCAGTTAATTTTCTTTGAGCGGAGAGATTGCCATATACATGAAAAACAGACAGACGATAGACAGATGGGCAGTCTGAGTGTTAGATTGCCGTTTTTTACATCTCTATGGAGCATGAACAAACCCATTTTGCCTCTACGAACGGACATGGGAGGCCAGCACACACAGCTATGGTAATGCAAAATGCTGCAGTGCCAATTGTGAGGCATGGTGGGCTGCTCCCTTCATACTTCGACGTAGCACTGCTGGACCGCCGCCTGGGAAACAGATGGCAGGGAATAACACTGTCACCCACCCTGAACACTGACATCCTGGGCCAGTCCTCTGCTCTTTGCTATCTGTCTGTTTGCATCGCGTATGAAATACCCCCTCATCCTCACAGACCCATCAGCAGATTAGGAGATACACATGAGTGAAACTTACTGGACAGCTGAGCCTCATTAGCCAAACATACGGTAGCATTTTTTAATGACTCGAGTTTGTCTTTGTGCAGTGGGTGTGTCTGGTAAGAGGGTTTTTGCTTTGTGTTTAGGACAACAGGACCAATGACCAGTGGGGCAAACCTAATTGGAGTGCTTCAAGAGCTGGAGAAAAATAAGGAAGTCTTATTCTGTCTGGATTTAGACAATTAGACAATTAACTAGCTAAGACGGATCAATTGGTCCAAGGATTACAACTATTAGGAAATGCTGAAATTCTTTAGATTAGAGAAAGATTACAATGTTCTAATACCGATCTGAAATAAGCCCCTTCCACCAATACAAGTGTAACATTTGTTAATGAAGTTTTGACTCAGTGTCTAGAAGCTCAAAGCTCTACAAAATGTTATTTGTTAAATTAAACAGAAAAAATGCATATATTTTATTAGTTGTGTAGTGATTATCACTATTTTTATGTAAAATGAAATAAAATGTATGTGTTGGATTTTTATTAGTGCAATGACTAAATCCGATAACTGGTATGAAGTTTCTCCTGTTTTACCTCAGTCATGGTGGGATGCCACAGCTATATTAATAGCGCCATGCCTTCAAAATGTCGAGAATGAAAGCGTTTCAGATGTGCAAGGTCAATATTTCCTAACTGAACCTGCACTGCTGCCTCCAGAAGTGGAGCAGGGGTAGACAACTCTGCTATCAGACATCTGCTCAGCACGTGAACACAGCATGAAGCGTGAGGGGAAGAGGAGGTGCAGCCTAACGAAACTTCATTAATTAAGCCCACAGGCAAGATAAACTTTCAGAGTATCTGATAAGCTTATTCAGGTCCAGAGAGAGGGAAAGGTCGTTGCTGATTAGTTGCTTTGAATTTTACAAGTTGAATACATACAGTATGTCAGTAAAAATATTGATGCTGAACAGCAAATGTGAGGCTATAACACAAAGATGGTTCTAACTTTACCGTAGTCTAATGAAGGTTACACGGGTTGACTTAAAAAAAACACAAGTTTTTAGTTTATCATTCATCTGGTATTCATTTGCAATGTGTGACCTCATCAAGTGTCCCCAAACCTTTAACTCAAACTGTATATACATATAGATAACTCTTTTTTTCTCAGCTCTGTGTTTGCATTCCACAATTTTACTGTTTATTTATTTAAAAACTTTGATTTTAAAGATTTAGCAGCCAGGAACAGGAAACCGCTAAGGAAGCCCACTGCTTTTATTTTTTATTGTATTTATATTTTGCAAAAGCAAAGAAAATATGAAAGAAACCAGTCCCGGTGCTTACAAGTTACACAGCTGGAGAGCCCTTTTTGCCTTTAATGTTAAAAGAAACTCTGGCTAAGAGGAACAATAAACAAACATTTGCTTCAGCTGTAGAAACATGAGCATTGCTTAGTTTTTAGGTATTTCTAAATATTAATTTTATTTATAAGTTGCAATTATTGTATATGTTGCAATGCATTCTGGGAGGTGATGTATTTGTGTTGTAAGCTTGTTGTAGCTAGATTGTAATGTCCATTACTCAGCTTTTTCAATATGAACTCAAACTCATCCACGACAAGAACAGCACTGGTGAAAACAATCAGGTGAATGAAGACAGTTGGATAAAATAGTTGGTGTTTGTTGATACCAACTCGGCGAGAGAGGGCTTCCTGTAAAGAGCTGCGCTTCCTTTCCTCAGCTGTTTGTGGTGTGTAACCAGACCAACCTTGTTTTTAGATTATAATAACAAAGTAAAACTAAACAGCTCAATTTACTTAATTTTTATGTCAATTTTTATTCCCATAAAAGAATAAAAAACGTCCTTAACCTCATTAACGTCTTTTTCTAATGCCTTATTTTCTGTTTTAAGCAGGCTACCTCATTTCCAGCTCCACTTTTGTAAACTGGTGCTGTGATTTTTACACTTACTTTGCATTTGTCTGATGATGTAACCGTTGGTTAAAAAGTCATGCTCAACAAATACAATTTTTAAACTAATTAGACATTTTTACATGTCAACAACAGTAATGTTAAGTCAAAAGGAAAAACTAAAAACACAAAAACAAGTTCCTTTTAAGGAACTATACTATACTATACTATACTATACTATACTATACTATACTATACTATACTATACTATACTATACAGTCATTTGGCAGACGCTTTTATCCAAAGCAACTTACATATGACAAGCATAGAGTAACAAATACAGAAAGCAGTCTACACATTCTGCGTCCACCCTGTGTTTGGTTTGCTTTGGCATTGCAGATAAACTTCACTGAAACAAAGACTTAACAGCAGGATTTGATTCCTAAAAGCTTGTGATGAAGATCTGAAAGCTTTGTAGACTGGGTCTTGTGCTACTCTGGATACCTGCTTGTGTGAGTTTTAACTATATTTAGAAGTGGAAATTGAAAACTGCAGGTGTTTAGTGATTGCAGGATTTGTGAGGTCATAAGATCTTTGTTCACTTAACACTTTATGTCAAATTCCAGATAAAACAGTGCATGTAACTGTGTATCCAGCAAATCCAGGTAACACTATTACACTTTTTCCATTTCAGCGTGTTTAAACTCAGGATTTATTTCAAATCTGTCATTTTCCTTAAGCTGTTTGACTTTATTTATTTGTGTACTTGGTTTCACAGACCCACAAGAGACAGTTTTAAACACAGACACCTTGCATAAAAGGACAATGATAGTCTGGAGAAATATGATAAGTGTTTGAGGCTGAAGCATAAATAAAACAATGCTCTTTATTTACATTATTTGTCCAAAAAAACAGTCACATGATTTTATGTTTAACCTTATTTTTTATATCACCGGAGAAATAGCTGTTCTTGTATGGATGTATCCTGACTCCAGTGAAATGTTAAAGATAACATATTTACATGCAGGTGACTCATATTCAGCTGCCACTTTCACTTCTTTGAAAGTTTTTGAGCTTTCTCAGAAAGACTCTTGAGGCCAAACGTCAGAAAACCTCAGTGACATTCTCCACGCTCCATTTTCCGCTGGACTTTGACTAGAAACCCTGTAGCGTGAGCTGTCAAACCATCCGTAAGGCCACCTTTATCTGAAAATCACTGCTGTTCAGACCACCAAAGGTGCCCTTGTCTAAAAAAATGTTGTTACCCATATATAAACCATCTGGGGAGATTCGAGTCATGAGTGATTTTCTGGAGGGATCTTCTTTGTGACAGGAAATCAGTGTCGGTGTCCCTTTTTTCCACAGGTGGCTCTACATCTGGAAGATCCAGCTGCAGTAGAATCTGGATCCGGAAGACCAGATAGATGGATGCACTGTGGCTGATAGAAGTCCTCATTACACAACTTCCTTCTAGACAGGTTTGTCTTTTGAGGCAATTAATCCTTGACTGCTTCAGGGGTCATATGTCACTTCTAGTCAATCACACCCATGTTTGCCACACCATCTAACTCATACACACACACACACACACACACACACACACACCCACACACACACACACACATACATACACGATGTCTGGCAGGCACAGAGACAGACTTGTTGTGATGGAGTTGGCCATGCGTGAGGAGCCAATAGGATGTTTTCATCACTGAGTGAAATACACTGACAACAGACACACTGGTAGCCTCAACAGATCAGTCAAACTCAGTTGTTACACACAGTGTCTCCTCAAATCACTCTCTGAACCCGAACAAATCCCGGAGAGATTATTTAAAGGTCTAAATGAAATTTTCAACAAGTACTTGGCAAACTGCAAGGTTTTCATTTCCAAGTTGCAGTCATCCAGGACAAAATCTATATTCATTTCATTCCTTTCGCCTCATAAAGGAAGGATGCTCCTAATAATTTATCATGCCAATAAAAACACACAGTTTAAATAAAGTTAAAGATGTACTCTAAAGTGATGCATTGAGCAAAAATCATGTGGGAGAGGAAAAACTGCTGCTATTGAGTTGCACAAGGTGTAGATGTAGAGTGAAGATAGCAGTCTGAGAATCTGAACAGGAAAAAGTACATCATACGTTTTTTCAACCTCTCCTGTCCAACATCATGAGAGCAGAGGGATGATCTTCATGCTGTGACGTGCTGAAAAGTTTTGCCTTGATTCTTTAATGTAAGTCCTTAATATATTGTTTATATCGTGAATATGTGTGGGGTCATTTTTATTATTGTTTTTGCCATTTCTGCTGAATCTGCAACAAACAAACTAAACTAAACTTCTGCCGCATCTTCAGAGAAACATTAAGCTGAAAGCCTGTAGGAGAAACCAACAGACACGATCAGGAGAAAACACATAAAACATGAATAACTCTAAGAACAAAGCAACAAACAGCGTGTGTGGATGTGTGTCCATGTGTGCATGCAGGGGTGTGGGTCTACATGATTCCAGGTCTATATATGTGTGTCGTGTACATATTAGGGGTGTCTTGTGTTGAGTGATTACACAAATGCAAGCAGCCACCTCTAAAGATCAGGGTCAGACCAAGAGGTCTCCAAATCAACACAGAGCGTGAAGCAAAGACCGCCCACGGGACAGCTAAACACCGGCCCAGAAGGAGCGTAGACGAAAGCTGCAGCCGGAGCCTTTCCTCCGCAAGAGGGCACAGGGCCCTGGGGACCCGGACCAAAGGCCTGCCAGCCCTGCCAGGCACCAGCCCCCCAAAGCACGAGTCGAGGACAAAACCCAGGACCCTGCAAGCCCAACAGCTGCCCCAGAGTTCCTGCCAAGCACTCTAAAGACCAAAACCCATTATTTAAGAAGTTACAGATGCACATCAGAGATTTATACAATGGCAATTTTAATTAACATACATTAAAATATGATTAACTCATCAATTTTTAAACATTTATTGTGCAGTTGAACACCAGTTGCACTGCATAAATAACTTGTTCCCTGGTAATTTAATAGCACAGGACACATTAATGCAGATGAATAAACCAGCTTTCGTCTCTTAAAGACAAAAAAACATTATAATCATAGTTCAGCATCAAATATGACCCATTCACTTTTATCCATTTACCTTCCTAAGTGTGAGCTCTTGTCTTGGGAAACACAATATCAAGTCAAAACAGTGAAAGCACAGAAATAAGCCATGGACTAAAATAATCCCAGGATCCAATGCAAATGCTAAATGAAGAAAATGTGATAGTCAGCAGACACGTTCAGCCTGTAAAACAAAAGGTAATTGGTTTTGCTTGCAGCTGAACCTTTGAAAAACTATCCAACATCTCATACTGTGGTTGAGTTCTTCACCACAACATGTTGCAAACAGGAGGTGTTTTAACATATGGGAAGTATTAGCACGTACTCTCTTGGCTCAGCATTCTACCATGAACTATTCTGCATGTAGTCAATGAGGGAAATATTACACTCATCTCCTGCTGTCATTACAGTACACTCCTCTAACACTGATATTTTACTAATGTTTGTCTTCAATTTGAGTTATTTAGAAATAAAATAAAAAAGCAGTTTAATTTGAAGCTGCTCATAGTGAAACTTCCACAAATTGGCCTTTCTAGGGGACATACTGCTAATGTTTGCACTATTCTGTCTTACTGGGGTTGTATTATGCACAACTGGAAACCAGAGAACCCAAAGGTTATATGGGCACCACTCTGCTTTCTTACAACAATTATGCCAATTCATTCAGTTTTACTCAAAATCTAGTGAATGATACAAGTCCTGCTGCATCACCGGCTGCTTCGTGATGCACACGTTCGTGCTTACAGGAGCTGGGCCACGCAACAAAAACAGGTCTGGATATGTTGGAATACAACGCAGAGCCAAAAATAAGTAATCAATAAAACAACAATCTTCTGTGTTTAATCATAAAGTAATTATCCATTTTATGTGAGTGTGTTGATGTATAGTCTATACAAGTTATGTATGATCTATGAAGAGCACTAAAGGTGCATTTCAATAAAAAGCAATTTTTTAGTTTTTAAGGTTTAAGGTTCATTTCTGGGATTTTGTGGATATTTTTATAAGTTCATTGCTGCTGTGAAACAGTGAGAGCGTAATGTCGACTGTACAAATTTCACTGCTTGCTCTTTTGATCCAAGCTTACTCTTCTTTTATTTTGTAGTTATTTTATTTAAAACAATACAACCCAACACGATCACCTACAACACCTGTAACCCAAGATAAAGAGCATCTCATGCTCATGCAATCTGTTTTTGTTACATGCTATTTGTGTTGCTTTCCATGTGGTTTGGTGACGGTTGAACATTCAGAAAGTTTGGTCAGAGCATTAATGTCGGTCAAACATCAGCTGTTCACCGCTTGGCGATGAAATGCATCCTCAGAAGCATGTGGCATGTGGAGCGTGACCAACACACGAACAAAGAGCAGCCTATCTCTCTAACTGCTCAGGCACCTCTGACTTATTTTACTTCTTGTAGCCCCATATCACTGAGCACCCCCAACCCTCCTCCCACCAAAGAAAAACCCTTCATCTTGCTTTTTAAATGTTAGTCCTCTTGCCCTCTCTTTTTCCAAATTTGCTGGTCACAGTTAGAGGCCAGCCAAGTGGGATTTGGTCAGTAATTGGACTCTGTACAGTGACAGCATGCAGAGGCAAACGATGTACAGGAGCTGCCTCCAGGGGAAAGCTCAATAAGCTTAAGTGTTGTCATTATTAGGCGTTTTTCCACTTCAGTGAACAGTACACAACTTGTTGGTAGCCTTGTTGAATAAGCAAAAATAAGAAAGGGCTTGTTAGTTCTAAGAGATATTTTTTCCTACTTATGTTTAACATGATGTTTTAGTCATTTCCCATGGTACAGCTTGGCTAAATAAAGCAGGTCAAGGTCTTTTCTATTTTGTCTGTTCCCAGTCCAGCAGTTACAGACATTTATATGCATCAAACATCGTTTGTAACTCAAAACCCAGTTTTCCTGCTGCTCTGTTTAATCCCACTTCAGTGTCTGTGGCACCAGCAAGGAGGAGCAAATCAAAGGACTGAATGTTGAAGGATACTGTCAGGGGTAGGTAAAAAAAAGTAAAAATAAATAAGTCAGTAAAATCTTTTGAGGGTTTCAGTGATAATTTCATATTCAGTGCAATATAGTAAGACAACAAATGTGACATCTGTGATTTTCCTCCTGAGCCAGTTGCCTCCTTGACCCAATCTTGTATGAGCAGTATTTATTTAGAGGATTTAATTTAAACCATCACATTAGTGTACAGTTTATGATAAATATAACCTAATTCTCAGAGCATAAACACATGATGTTAGCCTGTCTGCACCAATTAAACACTTTGTGAAAACATATGTAAAATCCACTTTTTTAGCCCTTAAATCCATGTTTTTGTGCACTTTTAAGTGTTTAGGAATGCAGAACATGTAAATTATTCCCTCCTGATTCTGTGCATATATCTTTATATTCATTTTGGTCGTATTTTTCAGTCTGTTTAATTATCTCTATTTTCTATTGTGTTTAATTATCTATTACATCACAGTATTTGCTGTATATCTGCCAAATAAGGTTGTGGACTTCCAGGTAATCAAATCCGTGAATCTGATACGTTGACATTTATAGTAAACTTACCAATAAAATATTTCTCTGCTGGAAGATTAGCACATTGCTGCTCTCAAGCTACAAACATGGCGGAACAGAGTAGAGTTGAACTTCCTGTGACCTGGAGGGGGCGGGGCTTAACATGCCTCATTCACATTTAAAGAGACGGCACCAAAACGAGACAGCTGGGATCGGCTCCAGCCGCCCCCCGCGACCCCGCTCTGGGAACAAGCGGTAGAAAATGGATGGATGGATGGATGGCACCAAAACGAGTCGCTCTGAAGACGCACCTCAGAACAGGGTTATAAGGTGTGTGTTGAGCTATACACACCTCAGAACAGGGTTATAAGGTGTGTGTGGAGCGATACACACCTCAGAACAGGGTTATAAGGTGTGTGTGGAGCGACAATAAGCAGGAATTCAGACCAAAGCATTGCGGTTCTACTTTATACAGACAATAAATTAATGATTTATATGTTAAAAAGAAGGATTTAAAATATCTCCTTTAAACCAAATATGAATATTCTCCATGTTTCTTTAAACCACAAAGCAACAACTTACTGCATTTTCTGTTTCAATGTCTCTTTAAAGCACTTTGAATCACCTTGCTGTTGGTTTGTGCTATGTATACTTGCATAACCAGAGGGAGAATGTAACAGGAAGTAACCAGTAACCAGTGATATGGAGGGTTGTAAACAGTTAACAAGATCAGTGAAAGAATGATGTTCACAAACTGAACCTAATACTGATACTAATACTGATAATACCTAATCGTTTTTTTATAAATACAAAATTCTAGTTTTAAAATGTGCAATACTGTCACAACATTTTAATCAGGTATTTTATTAAATCTGTCTTTTCTGTAGTTACAGAGAATTTTAATCTTTAAATAAGCCTAAAATCTGTTATTATGTTTACACTTACCAACTCGGTGATAATAAAAATATAAGAATTGGTCTGTTTTTATCAATATCAGCTAATATCATTAAGAAAACCAGAAGCTAATGCTTTAATACTTAATTAAAAATCTGTGCGTGAAGTATGAAATACTTATTTTTATGTTTTATATGATATTGACAATAAAACCTCATATAATCAACTACATGGAACCTGTATAGTAAAAAGTCTTGTTAGTTTTAATGGCAACAATCCATTAAAGAGTACCTTCTCCCTAAAGTGGATTTTAAAGTCTAACATAAACTGCATATTTGTCTGACATCCCTCTGCTGTGACAGAGATAATGAGTGAGCTACACTTGAGCAATAAAGGGCATTAAACTGTGATGCCCCTCTCCCACTTTAAGGATTATGTTCTTACCTCACAGCCCACTGGGCACCAAAGTGAGAGCATAAACAAACTGTAAATTGCAAAAAATGGATCCTCTGCCAAGTCAGCAGTATGGCAGGACTGCTGCTTCTCCACCGTAGTCTAACCCCCTCTGGCTGACACAGAAAGCAGTCTGCATGTTTTGTGTGAAGGAAAAAAGATGAAAGGAATTTGAGTCCCAAATGATTTTCAAACATTTATATTGTTCTGCCTCTCTAGGCCTGTCAAAACTCTGGAAAGTGAGATCAGCTCTCCATTCTGCTGAGGAACTGATCCCATCGGAGCAGGTAAAGCCCCCCAGGAGTGGGAATATAAATTTCAACCTTCAGATGCTGCTTCTGCAGCCCAACATATATAAAATGACAACCAGACCACACTATGAATCATGGCTGTGATCATTTCCTGATTAAGAACCCCCCAAATTCAGACTCCCTCACACCTGATAAAGAGTCCTGACATCAAGGCACTTAAGTGACATTGTGATAAATGTGAAAGTGATGAAACACAGAGCACATATGCTCTGTGAGCCCCGAGGATGATGCTGCTGTTTCAACAGTAGAAATGTATTATATGCACAAACAAAATCAAACTAGGGCTGCACAATGCTTCATCAAGAAATGTTTGTTGTACAGTTTTCTGTTTGTTAATAAGTGGTTTAGTGTAATTTTGGAGAAAGTGCAACCAAGCAACTGCAATTCAGGCTGCTTTTTCTGTCTGACTAACACAGCTGTCGGCCTGTGGTCAGGTTTCAAAAGAGTCCATACTGCCTGATTAAAAGAGGAAGAGTGATGACTCAGCCAATCCTGAGCGAGTTATCATTTTATGGATGTTCCATAATATGACTCAGCTCTTTGAGGCTTCCTGCAGATGATGAGCTCGTGGCTGAGGCTTCCTGACAGGACACATCTCTGCATGTTCATAATGGTGTCACTTCTACAACCCTCCCACATCCTCAAGACACTGTGGAGTGCAACTTGTTATAAAACGTAAATGATGCAATACAGATAGCATTGCTGACTTTACGAGTGTAAGCAAAACATTTAGCTGTGGAGTGGTAGTTACTGTAACCCCCCTTAGCTGCAGATTTAATGCTCTGTGCCTGAAACTGAGCCTTCACAGGAAGTAGTGAGCGATTTCTGAGGTGTAAAAAGATTTCTGCCTGTACAAAAACTCCCATAATTCACCAGCTTTTTCAGGACTGCTCTTGGTCTTCCTAATGCTTATTGAACTGGGATGTATTTAAACAAGATGGTCAATCCAGTCCACTTTAAGGTAGACCACTGCTGTTGCACTGAACCGCAAAACCTGACATTAATCCTGATGGTAATGTGGCTCTTCCTGTAGCTAATGAAATCTGAAGCTTTTAAATGGCTGCACCTAATGACACTCCTTGACAGTTTTTGAATTAAGCAGCCATGACTGCTGGGACTGAAGTAAATAGCACACAGATGGCCCACACCCAGTTCTGTCCGGCAAACCCCCATCACGTCTTGCCCTTTGGCTGTTGCATGAGATTCCATACCTGCAGAAGTACTGAAGCTGCAGAGGATCTTAAATTAGACCGCAAGAAAATCTCATCTTATGAAATGAAAGTCGATTGTTATCGATAATTTTAGAAGACTCATATGATCATTATTGGAATGTGTAAGAATTGGTCACGTAAACATGACCCACGCTTAGTGAAAAGGTACTTCTAGCCTGAGGAACCCATTTCAATGAACCAGATTATTGCTTCAATTCAATTCAATTCAACTTTATTTGTATAGCGCTGCTTCATGACCATGTCATCTCAGGGTGCTTCACACACATCATATTGAGTCAATTCATCAAAAATAGCCTAGCTAAGGGAAACCAAAAGATTGCATCAAATCTTGACTTTGATCCAATCCCCAGCCTGAGCTGCATGAGGCGACAGTGGGATAGAAAACTCCCATTTAACAGGAAGGTAAAACCTCTGGCAGAACCCGGCTCAGGGAGGGCAGCCATCCACCTCGATTGGCTGGGATGGAGAGGACAGGAAAGATAGAATAACATTGCAACAACATTAACAATGCAGCAGGAACACCTGCAGAAAAGGAGAAATAGGTTAATGATGTCATATATACGAAGCAGCATACGCAGAGGATTAAAGACATTAGCACGACTTGCTGTTGGGTTTGTGCTGTAAACACAAACAGTAGTGAAGTGACAGGAGAAACAGGGCACTGCAGCCATTCACAAACTGCTATGTGGCTCCTCCCCACAGGGTTGTGCAGAGGTGTGGGTTTATAAATGTGTGCTTCTGAATGTAACTGCATTAAAACGCTCAAAAGAAATGCTAATACTTTCTCTGAACATTTAATCCCAAGGTAACTGTTCCTGTGAAGCAACTTAAAGTTACCTGATTTTTCTGAGCTATGGTGGAGATTAAACACATCTGAAACAGAGAGGAAATAAGAGGCTTAGATTAGTGAACCAATCAGAAAAGCTCAGAGCTGGAAGGTCTGTTCCCTGGAGTTCAGTCACATTAAAAAACATTACTCCCCAACTGTAGGCTACCTGAGAACATTATCTCAATGGTAGATTGTTTGGTTAATGGTTACTTTGCTGAAGAGGAAACAGGTCAGAGAAAGGATCTTAAAGAGTTCCCACTCTAAGGGAAATGTGGTAGACACGCACTCAAACACATCTCATGAGAGTCGAGTGATGATTCAAAGCATTTTCTGCAGTTTGGAAACCATTTTAATAGTATTGTTGACAACCTGTTTGTTTCAGAGTCTGCTGTTTCTGGCATTGTATTATTTTATACATGCCACAAAAAATATCGCCCAAAATAATCAGATTCTTAATGTAAATGGGACATTTTCTTATATTCTTAATGAGGAGTTATTTCACTCTTGACATGGCGGATATGTGTCTCAACTGGTGATTTTAGTTTAGTTTATACCATAAGACCTTGTCCATTGTACATGTTTACAGGCCAACAATTAGCTTTGGGGTACAGATGCATTCCAAAAAGAAATGTCCATATTTCTGGTCCAAAGGAAAAATACACTTACTGTCAAACCATAATGAAATAACTGGATATAAACAGATCTATAAGTTTAAATCTAATTATATGTCTGGAATATTTTGCAGATGCAATCAGGTCTTTATGCTGTTGTAGAGATCGAAAAGGTTGAACATGATGTTATTACATAAAAAAATCACAATAATAACACAATGATCTGTTTTCAGCACTAAACGTAAAGAGTCATTGTAGTGAATAGATACTCCTCACAATTAACAGCAAACAATTTATATCCATGTAATCTGCATTTGTTAATGGAATTGATTGAAACATTTGTGATTTAAAGATTATTCTATATTTTAATATTAGTAAGTTTTCTCATGTTCATTTTATCTAATTGCATTATCTTTATTCATGACGCTGCTTTTTAAAACTGACATTAAATCCAGGAAGATGTGTCTAGAGATTGTCACAGCTGGATGCAAACATGAAATTTGAAACCACATAATTGCTGATTTGATTGCACCAAATATGTAATGCATGCAATCTTTCCAAACCAAATAAATCAACAATTAATTTTCAACATGCCAACCACAGAGATAGCTGTGTCTGAGTTAAACTAAAGCAGTACCACGGTAAATAAACATCTGCAGAAAACAGCTCAGACCCATTTTTTTTAATGTGCAACAAACAAACCATTCCAGAAACCCACAGAGGCACACAGTGGCTGCTGCCAAGGGAGACAGAGTGTGAAATTTACTTTTGTACGGGCTGAAAATGCAAAACAAAACCAGAAAATAGAGCTTATTTCACACATTTGAACAGCACTGAACAAAGGCATTTTCCAAGAAATGTTTAAAACCATGTTTTTTTTTTTGTAGCTCTCAAATCTGTTTCTCTTTTTAGGCTGATCTCAACTCAAAGCTGCAGAAATTCTTCCCACTGGTGAAAAACCATTTATCTCCAAAATGTTGACTCTTCAAGCAAAGTTTCACATCACAAAAAATCAAAAGGCTTTCAAACAACAGCAGCATAATTTTCAAAGCACTGTATTCCTTAAAGTGACACCACAGAGAGCATACCAGGCTTATCTGAGCTGAAGAGCCTCCCACCACACAATGTTGGCTCAGTGTCCAGATAATGATTGTGCACCAAGGGGTCCGACCACTCATCTGATCAAAAAACGCATCAGGAAAGCAGTGCAAACCACTTCAGCTGCTGCTCTCATTTAAACCAGCTGGAGAAGTGAGCAAAGAGCCACGTTATGACCTCCCAAGTATCGTCCGTTGTTTCCCCATGGTAACCGAATCACCTTACCACCGCCACTGGCAGAGATGTCAGAAAGCTATAGTGTTGGTGCTGAAATCCAGACATGTTTATACAGAACCGCAGAGATGGAAAGGCCTTAAGACACCAACAGTGTCCAAAAGGAATAACATAAAGGAAGAGGGAAACGTGAGGGGATCATATTCTGCAACATTTTTAGTCTGATTTATTTCGATCAGTTTTGCTGGTGATGTGTTGACAGGAAATAAACTGAAATAAGCAGATTTAGGCATTAGTGCGACAAGTTTGCATATACCAGGTTTTTCAAGAAATATTGTTAAAACAGGATTTGTAAAGTTGAGACAGAAATGCTTATTTATGTGTTGTAGGGTATTTAAAAGCTGGGTAAATGCAGCTTGTGTAAAGTTTCATTAATTACTATACCGATAAAATGGAAAATCTATTGTATGGGAATAAACCAAATGGTCTTGCTTGCTTTTGCAGAACTTAGTAGCATCAAATGACTCAGTACTATGAAATTAAGGCCTTTGAAAAGTCATTTTTTCCTTGGTTAACAAATAAAACATGTGTATTTGTATAATGTGGTTACGTAACTCTCGGCTGGATTTCATCTTTTACCACATCGCTGAAACAAATCCAACTGTACGACAACAAGTCTTGGTTTTTATATTGAATGAAACAAACTATCATGTAAAGGCTTTGCTTAGTGTGTGTTAATGAAAAAGATTTATTCACCAGGTTTTTGTTTGTTTATATCATGATTGATGATTTCCAAACTAACACAAGCATTCAAAGCTGAGTAATTACATTTTCATGCCACTTCCATGTGATACTCTGTCAACACGCTTTTTTTCAGTCAAACTGCAGAAAACCTAAAGCAGCACCATGTTTCACAGACAGGACGAATCAAGCTATGCAGTGCAGCCTTTCCTTATAATCTAACATTTCCATTTCAACATTTCCCCTTAGACACCCCCCATCCCCCCATCTCAGTGACGTCAAAGGCTTATAAAGTTAGAAATTGTTTACAACCAAACAAGGAAAAGACTGAAATCATGCTATCTGGAAATGACTTGGGACTCCTTCAAAATTAAATGTGTTGCAAAGTCACTAAACCAGACCTGGCATCACCACAAATACTGATTTTAAATGAGCATTGCCACTTTAAAATTGACTTTAAATCCTCTTCATCTTTCATCAAAAGCAAAATCTTTTATTTTATAATCTTTTGGAACAAGTTGTGCACGCTTTTATTTTTTATACAGCAACACTATTTACTCAGACATCTGCAACAACACACTTTCCTGTTTGCAGTAAGTCCTGAGCTCAGCGGCACAAACTGCAAACATATCACTTCTGTTTTATTCTCTACTTTTACTCTAACTTATAAACTTGTAAGACACATATACGTTTTTTTCTTTCAAATGTCTTTTTATTAAATGAAAAATTATAATGCCAGGTACATTACAGAATAAGTATTCTTTTATAACATTTTTCCCCCCAAGAACATATCCCCAGACAGCTAACACACAAACAAACAACACAAATACAAAAGTGAAATCAATCAGATATAGCAAAATAAACAAAAAACAACGACTATAATAAAAAACAATAGAGAAAATAAATAAATAAATTTAAAAAAAAAATGGGGGGGTGGGGGGGCAGGGAAGGTATAGGGTTGGACTACTCAATGACAACAGTAGAAGGTTTCTCAAAAAATGCAAGGAAGGGGCGCCAAACTGTATAAAATTTGTTTTCAGAACCACGGACAGTATATCGGATTTTCTCCAAGTCCATACACAACATAATATCTCTTATCCAATGTGCATGGGAGGGGGAAACAGAGTCCTTCCACTTTAGTAAGACAGCTCTTCTAGCAAGTAAAAGCAAAAAAGCTAACATTTTTAGTTTGAAACGTGGTAAATCCAGGTCTAGGGCAACTCCAAAGATGGCAGAGAAGGGGTTTGGCTCAACTTGACAGAGTAAAACTTCAGAAATGGTCTGAAAGACTGACTTCCAAAAATTAGCCAAGGAGGGACAAGACCAGTACATATGG
>JBAMHV010000007.1:13979826-13997951 GCA_037177535.1 Pseudomugil gertrudae | reverse complement strand
TCTGCAAGTTTTATTCTGTGCTGTTCAAGCAAATCCGAAACCTGCGCTACGGTCAATGCTCCACTAGCCCCGTTAGCCCCGTTAGCTCCGTTAGCATCTGCAGTCGAGCTCTCTGCTGCTGCGTTTTTCTTGCTGCTTTTGGTTGACTTAGACATGTTTCTTTGAGTCGTTCTGCTACCTCGAATATTAAGGCCCCAAAATAATTTGGTATTCAAAGTAAAGTAGGGTGTAGTTAGTGTTTAAATAATGGATATTGCGGGAGCCAGCAACCCACACACCTACTCCATTGCTCGCAAAACCGGAAGTCACCCACATATAAGTTTTTTTAAAAATGATAAGCATTGTCATTGCAGCTTTTATCCACCAGGTTTTAATGTTTTAATCTGCATCACTTTAAAATCAATTAATAATGTTCTAAACTTTTGTTTTAAGCTGTTTTAAACTATTTTAAGTGCAGAATTTGACATCAAAAACAGCAATTTACAGAATTACATAGAATTTGAGATTTTTTCTTTCAGTCTGAAGATGGCTGAAAACATCACTTGACAATTTACAGTGTTGACACCGCTTTGCAAAATGTATTCATGGGCACATGCAACTATCCTCTCAAAAAAAGACATGAACAAAGATTTTAGAGATGTATAAAGGTGCATTTATCCCAAAACTGGGATGAAAGAGTCCCGCTCTACACTGTGTATACACATGTTTTGTGTGGTGGAAAGAATTTACATTGAAAAATTAGCCATTTGTTGTCCATGTCAGATCTAATGCCAGAAAACAATCTCTTCCACTTACTGAAACCAAATCACAGGAACTGTTCAATTGACCTCAAACATAAAATAACTAAAAGAGGAAAAACACAACAAAAATATCATCTTCTGCTCTAATGAAAGAAACATTTGCTTTAGATTTATAACTGTGTGCATTCATAGGTAATGATTACGTGAAATACGATCTGTTGTAGCGAAAGTTTAGTTGCTACGTAACTGAAAGAGGTCAAGTCTTTTCTGAGAAGAGCTGCAGTTCCTTCAGAGACATCCATTCATCAAGCGCTGCCAACATGCCAGAACTACAAAGGACACCGTACCCTTTGCTGCTCCTTTCCCTTTTTTGTTAGTCTTTCCCATCTCTATTCTTCTTTTAAACTCTATTCACAGTTGCATTTAATGACTTTAAAATGGCCACAGGACAAAGAACCTCGCATATTTCTTCGTTTTTGTAAATGGCCCAGCTGACTTTGCAAGCGGAAACTCCTTTACCTTTCCAGTTTAATCCTGGATGCCGCCCATAAATATTGTGTCCTGCTATTTGGGAAGTAAGGCAAACTTAAAGAAAACGAGGCAAAGAACTGAGGGAATATGAGCCTCATTCAAGTGTCAGGTGCTGTCCATCTGCATTTCATTGAGGTACATATAAAAGCCAATTTTAATGGGTCTCTGAGCTCATGTCGAGAAATGCCCCTTATTTACCCCATCATAGGCAGGTGGGGACTGGGGTGGTTAACATAAAACAGAAACAATTTCTACTCAGGACACTTGAAGTTTCAGTCTACCATAAAATATAATGTGTCATTAATGAAGTGCTATTTTCAAGCTCTTTTTCTTCATAACATTAGCAGCTGGGGGAATACTCACCAGAGCTGCTCAAACTTTATAGTCTCTGTGACAATGAATAATTTACTTCAACTGTATGTTTAAGTATATATTTATAATAAAAAAGAACTTTTTCAATGAAAGATTGTTTTTTTTTCTTCTTGAACAGAGCAAAGAGAATACATAATGAGAAAGGTGACAAGACATCAAAGAGGAATGTTACAGATAGATAAGAGAGAAGAAAAGTGGCTTCAAAACACTAAGTTTCCCCACTTTGCTTTTTATAACCCTCGTTTTTCTTCATGTGCTCAGAATCACATGAAAGCTATTTTTTAATGCATTTATTTGATGCTCCATCTTAAAGTTTTCCTGCTGTAAAAAGCAGTTCACATCATCACTGGAAGGTCAAATAACATGAAGAAAGTTATTTTACTGCCCATGATCACCTTCAGATTGGACATAAAGGGATGTGCTCAACAGTGACAAACAGATTAGGAAATAAAAAATAAAAATATACAAAAAGAAAAAACATACTCTTGTATGGAAAACAGATGTCATCCAAACCGTTTACCCTCATTGTTGCTGCAGGTCATCTAAATGGAAGTGGGGTCTAACTCGGCATGTGAAAGAAGAAACACACAACAGAGGACACTGGATCTTTCTCCCATGGTCTGAATATTTCTATGGTTATGATGACGACGTTGCACTGTTTTCCAGGAAGAAGAGCAGTTGTCTTCCAGCTGAAACCTGCAGTGGATCACTTCCCCTGACTACAGGCTTAAGTTAAGTTCTTAAACAGCATCTGCTTGCTCTTGTTCTACTGAATCGCAGTGTTACATATGACAGTTAATCATAACACGACATTAAACTGGCTGAAAAAAACTGGGTGGGATGTTATGGTACTGCAATTAATTGTTTAGAGTTCTATTTAAAGACGGGAAACTTTGTGTCTGAGCAAACTAAAATTACATGTGGAGTTCCCCAAGGCTCAATTTTTGGGCCACGGATGTTCAACATCTACATGATCCAAATCACTCAAATTATGTAAAAAAATATACCATAATTATGCTGATGACACAGATTTACATAACCATCTCACCAGAAGACGATTATCTCTGATCAAATGCATTGATCAAAATAATGATTGCCAAAACCTTAAATAAAAACAAAACTGAATAATAGGTTTTGGAGACAAGACAAGATTAATAGCCACTGATCAGTTTCCAGGAGCTCTGTTAAAAATTAATGACAAAGCCAGAAATCTTGGTGGACTCAGGCCAGAATTTTAGCAGACACATTAAGACAGCTGTGAAGTCTACTTTTTGTCTCAAAACTTGTCCATACATTTATCTTGGAAGATATAACCACTGTAACGCTTTCTTTACAATGTTTCCTAAAATGTCCTTCAGACAGCTGCAGTTAATCGACAATGCTGCTGCTTGAGTCCTTATTAGGACTAAGAAAGTGGAACATATAACTCCAGTCCTCAGATCTTTACACTGGCTTCCTGTCGGTCAAATACTTTACTTCAAAATCCTGCTGTTAGTTTATAAAGCACTGAAAGGGTTTAGGATCAAAATACGTTCAGGATCTTCTGGTTTGTTGTGAATCAATGGAGAGAGAGGCTAAACCAATAAACCCTGTTCTGCCCAGACACTCTCTGGGTAGCCATCACCTCCACATTTTGGGTAGCTATGATTGTTTAAGATTTTGGTTTGCATCTTTTCACAACATTGCACACACTGTCATACACCCCTTCATGGCATTTCACTGCTCACATTTAATGTGTCCACACCCCACCTCAGTATATTTTGGCTAACTTCTTTTTAAAAAAAAAAGGTAATTTGATCATCTAATTTTACTGTGTTTACTTGTTACTACCTCTGTGAGCCAAGCTGGTAACAGCCACAATAGCAACTGTGATCAGATACAAGATACAATGATCTGGTCTACTACTAACTACAACTTCTGGGTGGGAGAAGTGAAATGGACCTTTTTAAATAACCTATTTCACTCTCTGAATGAGAGGAAGAAACATACCGTAAAGATGGAAACTTGCTCATCTGTTGCAGGGCGGCCAAGCCTGCATAGATGAATAAGAACTCTGGTCCTCCACAGCTGCAGTCCTGCACCTGACTCAAATCAATGTGTAATTAACAGACTTGTGCAGAGTAGGATGTCAAGCTCTGCACAAATCTGCTGATTAAGCCTAATGTGTGTCAGGTGTGTGTGCAGGGAAAAGGACTGTGGCGCGACCCTCGAGGACCAGTGTTTACCACCACTCATTCATACTCTGTCATCTAACATTGAAGAGAAGTAAATGCTGTTCAAGATGCACAACAACAAATTTCTTCATGAAGGGCAAACTATACAACTGTCATGGTACATTTATTTTAGGGCTTTTGTGGAGATTAAATGGCTCATGACTTGTTTATATTATGCAGGAAAAGTTATTCTAATGTATGATATCACTGTTTTCCTTTTCAATCCAATGTTAAGTAAAAATCAGATTGGTATTGACAATACTGATGCAAAATGCTGCATAAACAAAATGAATTAGAAATGATTAATGTAGTTTATTGATTGTAGATTGAAAAAAAAGATAAGAAAAAAATTCCAGCACAGTTTTTTTTAGCAATATAACGGCTGTTATATGAGCAATACAGAGCTGTGATGCTTTGTTGAAGTCATGTGAGGGGATCACAGGGACATGCATTACTTTAAGCTGATCTCAAGCAGCTATGGATTGTACACTTTATTTAATCACTAATTTAACAAACCTATTGTCAAATTTAAACAAAACAAAAAACCCAAGCCAATAAATGTATATCAATTTCTGCAACAGTGTTCAGTTCAGTGGTCTCTCCTCTCTTTCTTTTTAGATCAACTTCATCCTTTTGTTTTGATTTTCTAGGTGTTTAAAGAGGTTTACGGTGTTGGTACAGTAAGTCACTGTCCTCCCACACTCGTCACATTATTTGTTTGTGAAGCTGAAAAAGCTCTAAGCTGTGTTTTGGACAAAGGGAGCAATGCAGGAAAGAGTGAGCTGCAGCGCTTATAAACGGCCGTATTTCACACACAACTATGACTGGCAGAAAGTGAAGTGGAATACAGAAACAGACAAAAGACTTGGTGAAAGTAGAGCTGGACGTGGTGTTACATGTGTATCCTTCCAGCTGCATTGTTGCGTTGCCTAGCAACCGGCTAAAATTTTGGTAGGCGATTTATGTTGGCCTGAGCTGACAACATGACATATAAACAGACATATTAAGTTTACTCATTTAAATACAGGTTTCTGCTCTTTTTGGGGGGAAACCATTAGAATGGAACCATCAACTTTCAGGATCAAGTCTCCAGCTGTGTACTGGCCAGGTGAATCTATCCCATTTGGTTCTGGTTAAGCTGGTTTGGATATAGGTTAGTTCAGGGAAAACGTTTTTACTCAGAAACTCGATAACAAAGCCAGTATCAGAACCGCATGTCTGTGACCTTACTGACACTTCCCCTCTCCAGCTTCCTTACCAATGCACACTTCTCACTTTTTGGTATATTTCTGTGGTGCCATTTGCATCTTTGGAGTTGTCATTGGAATTGTGTAAAATGCACATCTTTGTGGAAAAGCTTCTGTCTGTATGAAAAACTAAACTTTAAAAGCAAAACCATTTTGGCCTAAACTTGTCCCAGTTATTTAAGCGCACATACAAACCCATGGCACATTGAATGGGAATATTAACAGACGTTATTATGTGGCACATCAAAAACTGCTGATACACACATTGAGGGTGTTTTTTGTGGGTAAGCTTAATTAAAGGAATCACTAAAGAAAGAAATGGACAATTCAAAAAGTTAACTGGTGAGTTAAATAACAGTTCATAGGAGACGTTTTCAGTCTGCAACACCCTACCCTGAATTTCCCTGAAACAAATTGTACAGGGAAATTACATTTTCTTGCTTAAACCAGAGGACTGAGGTGGAGACATCTGCAATCGTTTCCTCTGTAGATGAATCAATGTACAACGTACGTGTGTCTTTTCACACTCATTTGCTCACCCACTTACTCACCATTTTGGCGTGCTTAGGAAGAAGTCTCCTTTAAGCAATGCTGATTGTCTCTAATGTGAAAATGAGCTTGCTTGTATAACATTGTCAACTATTCTCAGGAGAACTGCATACAAAACATTACAAAAAAACTATTTATTTATGCAAAACACTTTATAACAGTGTATTTTAACAGTGCACACATCTTGTTCCATGAAACATCCTATAATTTTTTCCAATGCACTTGAAATGAAAGGTTCAGCAAGCGGAGCTCCGGCTCATTCCTTCTGTAAAACAGACTTGTGCTTTGTGAGCCTTCAAAGTCTGTTTTCAGATTCTGTCTTGTCCCAGAGAAAACATCTTATCTCTCATCTGTCAAGTCGCATTTCTCTGTGTTGAAGTATGTTGGCGTGACCAAGCCGTGGCACGCTCGGTCCTCTGCTCTTAAATTTACCCGCAAACTCCACAGGGAACAAATAGCCCATTTTCCAACCTTTATTCCTTTATTCAAACAGATGACATGTATGATAACTGCTCTAAAATCAGAGGGAAGGAGAGCAGCTATCACCTTTGGATACATCAACCCCCCTCTTGCATTTAGCTTGTTTTGACTCTGTTTGATCCTCCGTTACAATAAAGCAGGGGTGGATGATCGCTACGTCTCCTATAACTTAAAAAAAAAAGACAGTAAAGAAATGGAAACTCAGGGAGCTGATGATTGGTATTTCTATGTGCATGGGAGCATGTAGAAGTCTGGCATGCCATTACAGATTCCTTTCCTCTGCAGAGAAACTCCGTTCACATCACCAACAAAGATCTACAGTTAAGTAAAAGGTGAGGAGTCAAACTAAAGAAAACGTCTGCGTATTGAGGAGGCATTCAGCACAGGCAGTGAAACATGACGCTCTGAAGGTGATGTCAGAAGGGCTGGTATCACCTGCCACCTGGAGAAAAACCCTTAGGAGATTTTTGTTACTGATTAGACTGTGGAGAGCACAAACATTCAAAAGACTTCTCTTATTTATTGTTTTACAATATCTATGGAGAATCAGTGCTTGACAAGGAGATGAGGGTACCGAGCGTGTTTTGTAAATGCTCGGAGTTTGATCCTGCTGCTGCTTGGAAATAGAATGAAAACTATATCATGAGTCCTTTTTGTGATTAAGGGAACTGTTGTGTGATGTTAAAAGTCCTGCAGGTGGAACATCAGAGGATGAAAACGCTGTTCTTGATCCAGCAAACCTGCAGAGAAAGAGGTCACCTGACATGGACTATGAAAGCTGCCGGTGAAATGAGCCCTCTGCATGACAGGAAGTGCTTTTCATCAACTTAATGAATTCTCTGGTCATAATTTACGGTTCTTTAATAAAGCAACCATTTGTAAAATGGTTTATATTAGAAGTCAGCCCATTGAAGACCGGAGGCCCCAACCACTAGAAATCACCTGGATCAGGACAGGCAGAGGTCCTGCACCCATTGCCATATGCCTGCATTACAGGAGCTCTACCATCCAGACAAGGGCCACAGCAACAACCATAGAGACTGAGCAGTCATAGGCTCTGACGCAAAGGATCTCCATGTAGAAAAACACAGGAGGTAAATATAATAAATGATAATGCTTGTGTATGTATTATGTATGATGTAAAGCGCTGTGGAGAAAAGGCTCTGTCAAATGACTGTAGAATAGAATAAAAGCAACAGGTAAAGAAAATAAATAAAGGAGTTCATAAAAACATTGTACATGGGCAAAACAATAAAATAAAACAGTCACATACATAGGACGAATGTAAATATTGAGCATAAAAAATAAATCTATAAAAATGATAAAATAAAAAAACACATCTGTTAAAAGCTAAGATAATAGGTGGGTTTTGAGCCCCTTTTTAAAAACATCAACAATGAAATGAGGCCTCAACATTTTGGTTCTGGCTGCGGAAACAACTAAAGGCCATTATCACAGGACCTCATGGTCCACAAGAGCTGATCATTTAAAAGGTGTTCAGATCAATATGAGGGTCAAAGACTCTTAAGACGTTTATGAATGGATTCTGAAACACATGCAGAGTCAATGCAGAGGTGCTCATTAGAACACATGCAGAGTTCTGTGTTGTGATTTCATACACTCACCAAACTCTGTATCGTACTTCATAGTCTTTGCTTCACTTAATGTTCGTAGTCTTGTCTTGGCTAATGCTAGGTGTGAACTCTTTGAATAGTCCTTTGTGGTTACAGCGGATATTCACTGTGCTATCCCTTTAGTTTGGCACAAGTATCTGGCATGTCTTAAAGTGCACCTGTGTTTGTAGCGTGCAGTCTCTTCTTAACCCAAAATAGTTTTGAGCAGTCATTGTGCTGTTAGTTTTAGGCACAATCTCTTCCACGTTCATCCCATTCATTGCTCCTCCTGCTACCTTCAGCCATCACAACGCTGACTCAGTCTGCTGTACTGCTGCAGCCATCTGCATTTACACAGAGCAGGCATCCAGGAGAAAGATGCATTCAGGTTAAGACTTACTATCACTGGGGCTGCAATATTCTCTCAGGCAGAGTTTTCCACCACACTGCACGTATTTAAAAACAAAACAGATCTTATGAAAACTTGTTACCCGTTGCAATAAGAATATTGCATCAAGAATGACTGAAAGAGAAAACAAACATTGCACCATGCAGGACATCTTCTGCTCCACCAGATAAAAGCACAAGCACATGGTTAAACAGATGTTTATTAGATACTTTTACTGCATCTTTTTCTTTATACATATGTGTCTGTTGCCCACAATGCCTTTTGTATCTTAGTCCGCTTCAGACATTTGGTTCACAAGATCGAAATCTGAAGGCTTTGGTCTACATCCGAGTTCCCGTTTGCATTTACGTCTCCCCAGACAAACCAGACTTTAAAGAGCAAATAAACCAGGAGCTGAATCTGAAGGCCTGGTGTGAATAAAGAATCCATTTGATTTGCCATTGAATGCAGCATTAGTCATGGTAGTGAAAGCAAACGCTCTAACCAAGTACTTTTCATTAGTAATGTTAAATCACATGCTGTTGCCTAAATTCAGCCTATAAGTGACTAAAGTGTTAAACTGTTGTGTTTCTGAGATTATAAACAATTGTTTAAACTGAGTGTCAAACTCTGTTGAGAAGCACGGCACGTAATCTCTCCATCCAAGCCCCTTCATCCTCCTTAAGAGGAACTTGTTAAAGGGAATACTTCAGAATGATGTTTGCTCCACTGTGGAAACGCTCTTATGAGTCCCGTTTCTCTCCTGTACGGACTGTGGCTGAGTCTAGTATTTTCCCCTTTCATGCAACTACCAAAAAAATCTGTGGCAACTCTGAAAATAGAGCCTGTTTAAAGGATGAATTATCTGCGCTGTATCATTTCTCAGACATGTCTTAATTATAAAATGGTGTAAAGTTATTTTTTTCCTCCAAAATGCTGATTCAATGAGAATGAATACCCAAACTATAAAAAAAAAAAAATGTAGGCAAATACACCTCAGCTCATCTCTGTGAGGACATGGCCTTAATTCAAATTACACCAATTCTGAATAGTCCTGACCCCCCTGTGCTCTTTAGAGGACTCCTTTGTGGGTCCAGTGATCTCTGGTTGGGAATCACTGCTTAAGAGGATGTCCCTGTAGAACAAGGATCACCAACTATGTTCTTCAAAGGTCGATGTCTTTCAGATATTGAATGCATCCCAACACACCTGATTCAAATAAAATGCATCTCCAATTGCTTGTTGTCAAACTCAACACAAGCCTGTAAATGATCCATTCATTTCATTCAGGTGTGCTGCTGCAGGGAAGCATCCAAACGTACAGGACACCGGCCTGAATTAGAGATGCAACAGAATAAGAGGAAACTACCTCTTTGTTTTCCTTGATTGAAAAATTTAAATAACTTTAAAATTATTCAAATAAAATGAAAAAATCACAGACGTACTTCTTTTTCTAGTGAAGTGTGTTTAGTTTTGTGGCAGTGAACCTCTGTTTCAGGGTCCATGTATATATATCGCTATCTTCAAGCTTTATTTTTTTAAAGGAATTTCTAATAATTAATAGGATGCATTATTCTACCTTTTAATTACAAAATAATCATTTTAAGCTAGAAGCAATAGTGGGCATTGTTTTTGAGTAAGAATGGCAAAACCATATCTATACCTGATAGTTTAAAAAAATTTCTTAGATGATACAAATTACCTCCAAAGTAAAAGCATTTGTATTTCTTCCTTATTCCCTTTCTGAGATTTCCTGAAATTGCAAAAAAAATGCCAAAAAAAATAATACAAACAACAACATTTTTTAGTTTTGTTGCTCGCACACACACACACAGATACAGACAAACCAACACTGCAGGAACATGACCTCTGGCTTTGCTGTAGCTTTGAGGTATTCCACTGGTGTTTATTCTCTTTTATTACATGTAATCTTTTGGGTTTTCTGTCCCTCCAGAGCACTTTGTTTCAGTAACATTGTCGTTAAAGATGTTTTCTGAAGGTCATTAAATAAAAGCCTTTGGTCCAGGGAAGGGGATTTATGTGTTCAGCTCAGATAAACAAGAAAAATGAACATTATTAGGAATTTTTCTTTTTAATCAGGTTATTTTTTACTTGAAATATTAACCGGAGGATGAAACTTGTCAAAGAAGAAATAAGAGGCTAGAGAGCAGAAGCTAATCTGTGCTTAAATGGTCACTGCTGTGTGTTCCTTTCTGGACCAGCAGCAAGCTGATGTCAAAGGTTTGGGATCATTCCCAGTTCATAACTGAGTTTAGACCCTAAACAGCCCTGAAGAGGAAAAACTTCAGCTGGCCTCCAACTTTAGTGGTCAAACAGACCCCATTTCTTTCACACTTTCTTTTCTGAAAGATATCGACTTGCGAAATCGGCATGAATTAATTACTTTGAACTGCAGGGTTTTGATTCTGTTAATGATTATGCTGAATTTGGTTTGTTCAAGACTGAAATGACAGTAAATGTATAATAGAACGAGAAGCAGAGGGTAGCCTATCTTTCAGCAGGCTTCAGAGATCCCAGAGCATTTCTCAGCTGAATTTGCTGATAGTGTCACGATTAAAGGCAGATAAGTTAATCCACCAAGCGTCTGATTGCTGACATTTAATGATGTGAAGTGCAGGCTGCCTGTGGGGAGGATTGCATTTGTTTAAAGCTTCCAATAAGCAAAAGAGGGCTTACTTTGGAACGTCCTAATGAAGATGTCACAGTTTTCTCTCTCTCTGGTGATTGCTCAAAAGAAGCTAATTAGCAACCCCGACCAGATCTTACTCTGACATTCTGCATTTGCTTATTTTAATAAGGGCAACTTTTTATTTTTCCTTTCAGTAACGGTGCACCATAACTGCCTGATGCTGCAGACACGGACATGCATGTGGAAAAAAAACAACAACAAAGCAAAGCCTTACATGCTGCTTTTCATCCGATCATCAAAACAATTCAAACAAACATCCGCACACTTCATTAGCATGTCACAAATACGTATGGAGCTTTTTATAGAGCCGGATGATAAACAGGAAACACATTAATTGTGAATACAGTAGATAGTGCAGCAACTTTTTTATGATATCAGGGGACTAATTTAGCCACAGCTGACAGGCCACCTGTTGATGGTTCCCGCTGTACGCACTGAAAAATCAAAGATACCTTTTCAATCATCCATGTTACACTTATCTTAAGAATGTCTGCTCGTTATTACAAACTCAGGAAAAGTCGTCATCAGTGACCACGTTCAGACATACATAGCATTCCTTTATCAAACGCTTCCTGTAAACAGCCAGTGTTTCCTGTGTTCAGACACGTGTGTATTGCTCCATGCTGAATGTTGTCGCCTGTATCATGCCACCCTAAATCCCTAAATGTAAAAAGGCGACCCTCTGCCGGCTCACAATCCCGTCATGGCACATGGTCTGCTGATGCACTGCGAGGAAACACCATCTGTTACATTTTCATAACCGGCTTTGCTTCGAGCTAAGACAATTAAAGCTAATAGAGTGCAAATGTTTGAGCCTGTTCTGCCAACTTTACTCTGTCTTTCACAGCCTTATCCGATGTCCGTATTACATTTTAATGACTCGTCCATCTACCGGTAGTCATAAATTATCATTGGTAGCACCTGGACTCAGCACAGGATATTCACCTCCGTTTCACTCTTGATACCCACATTAACTGTTCATTTGAAACAACTCTGCAGGCTGTTATCCCACATGGCAGAGAAATTATGCCTGAACATTGTTTCAAATTGAATTTTTAAATTATGCTTAACTGCTTGTAATGATGAAGTGGATTGGTAATAGCGCAATAATCCCTGGTATCTTTCATTAAGTACGACTGGAAAGAATTACCCAGGCTTCCTGTGATAGAAAATATTATGAACAGACTCTTTTAAAGGTGCTCGGCTATCTTTCAGCTAAAAAAGGACAGGCTTGAATAAGCATCTTTAGCCCCCAGGGTTTGGCCATCCATGGGGTGTGAGGATTGCTTCATGTAAAGTGAAGGCTTCAAGTGCTGTGTGTAAAAAAGGAAGGCTCTCTTGTTGTTGGATCTCAAGTGGGTGGCACGGACATGTTGCCCTCTGAGACCCTGACTTTACAGAGACAATGGCCAGGCTGTGTGAAGCAGGAGCAGCAAAGTCGAGGGTCACGGGGCCTCTCTTCTCAGGTCTACACAGCTAAAGTGACTGTTTAGTGACAACACAAAATAGGGGTTGCATGGAGGACCACGGTGGGGAGGGGTTTGATATGAAGGCTGTGACCAAAGGCAGTCTATTCATCTTGTGTCATTCTTTGGGGACGTAGATCTTCGGGTCGTGGTAAATTGACCCCATGTAAACATCATTTCACTGATACAACTCTAAAATTAATCTGTTTTTATGTCTTATTTGTTTTCTTCATTCGTTAAATCTTACCAACGAGGTTTCCTTCTCCTTGTGGTGACTGAACCAGGAGAAAAATGTCATATATAGGTGGAGTTAACTGTTTATGTTTCTTTTACATATTGAGAATGGATTCGGTAAACAATACAAAATTTATGGCCTTTCCTGAAAATTTTCATTCCCAAGAGGAGATGTCGAAACTTTGCCTTGATAGCACTTTATGGCAAAACTCGATAAGAAAAGTTGTTGTTCTTCAAGTGCTTGCTTACAGTTCTCACAATTCAGAGCAAGAAATGCAACCTTTCCTGTTTATTGTCCCATAAACAAACGTAATAAGAAATAAGTAGACTTATTTTGCAGCTATGCAGGGTGGAGGTTCTCTTGTGGCTTTTGTTCGGGAAAAGAATACCATCTTTGTAGCAAAATAAAACAAATGACTTCAGTGGCAAAGAAACAAATGGTGCAAGCGATGAAATTAGGCAGATTTTGCTACATTTTTCCCCCTGTAGTTCCCTCAATGTCACTGACACTAACTTCAAACAGCACAAATGATTTAAGCCATCAAGCAAGACAGAGCTGCCACTGTGGGCAAAGAATGGTTAGAGGAAGAACGCTGGCGTAGATACAAAAACTGGAAAACATGAACCTCATCTCACACCTTCCTTTTCTTTCATCTACTTCCCCTTATAAGCTGGTATTTTGATTTCTGGATTCCTGGCAAGCTGCCCTGTTTGCAATTCAAAGACTTTTCAACAAGAGCATCTGTTTGGGTATTATCATAAACCTGCATACCCCCCCACTTCCTTCTTCCCCGCCTCCCCTCCCTCCCTTTGCTACCGCTGTTCTTCTCTTTCCTCAGCCGTGTGCACTTGCATGTTAGTGGAAAAGGGGTGGAGATGGTGGGTGACGGTAGGGCAGGAGGGCTTTTCCGTGACCCACAGAGTCAATGATACATAAGCCACATGACCAGCTAGTCTTCTTATCCAAGGCAAGCAGCACTGACATGCAAAGAGACACGCCGACAGACAGACCTGCGAGCTGACTTCCAGCACATTCACAGCTTCACTGAACTTGCTGCCGTTTCTCTGACGGAAGAAAGGAAGACACACACACTCAAAGACCTCCATGGGAGAGCTCAGATAAAGACGTGCCTTCAGTCTTAGAGTGGCGCTGTCACAGACTGATATACAAATACAAAATTAGTCAAACACACACACAGTCAGCCACCACACACACAAATTCCCACTGACACACATAGAGGAGCTAACAGTCTCTCTCTCTCTCTTGCTCGCTCAGCTACTCTCCCTCTCTCTCTCTCTCTCTCCCCCTCCCATCCACATACACACTCACACACACACCACTACAGTATATCAGCGAGTGACTAGCAGAGAGCCAGAGGGGAGTGCAGAAATGAATGTGAAGATCCTGACGCTGGTGATTGTGCTCTTGGTGTCTCTGCTGTGTTCTGCCAGTGCTGGTGAGTACAGGAGAGGTCAGCCTTGTCGCCTGTCCTCTCCCTCTGCCTTCTATTTCTCTCTGTTTGCGTTTGGATTGTGCAGGCAGCTATAGTTGATCAGTTACCCAGTATGGTTAGCCTTGTGTGGGCTCTAAAAGGCAGGAATATCAGCACCTGGTTGTATACAGTACTGCACTGCAGTGGTTATACTGTCTGCTATTGTACTGTCACGGCTCCAAATGGCAAACTTGAATGTAGGTTTTAGATTGGATGGATCATACTCCCTCCTGCCTCACCTTGGTGTAAGCTTGTTAGACCTGGAGATGAAATGCAAAGGCTTTTATTAATGGACATTATTGTCTTGAGCTATGCCTGAATGATAGATATGCTGGATGTTTGTGTGACTGTGGCTGTCTGACAGGCTGTTATGAAATGTAAGATATAGCACATGTTCTCTAAGGTGAAATGAGCCTGATCAAATTGTGGTTTGATGTACTCCAGCTGACTCAAGTGCTATTATTACATGACTGAATGTGTAGCACCTATGGATGCATGCCTCCTGTAGTGACGATAATGAACACCATAATTGCTGTACACATCAATGAGGGAAGCACCGATCCCAGATGCATGGATTGTCTCCGGAGGGACTCAGTCCTGACGCCCAGTAATGTGCCGCTGTGTCTCTAGAGCCATTGTTGGACTAGTTATCTTTTCCACTGTGCTCCTAAAATGTCTGTTATTTGTCACAAAAACATTGACTTGGAGCAATAGTAGAGAGACAGGGCATTTTCTCTCTGGTGGTTGATGGGAGGAAATGAGTTTGGAGAAATGTGGTTGTGGGGCCAGCTAATGGGCAACCTGCAGATGCGATGCAGGTAACACTGGGGTGTGAAAAAACAACACTAAGGCCTGTGTAAATGTCTAGACTGGTCCTGCAAATATCACCTAACTACAAACTAGAGTGGCTTAGCTGAAGCCCACTGACAGGTTGTGTTTATATTCAGCCCATGTGGAAGATGCTATGCAAACAATATGTAACTGCATGTAGATCACTTATGATATGATTAAGCAAAAGCTATCATAGAAGAACAATATCTGTCTCTACATCTTGGAAGATACAAGCTGATGCATTTATGCAACAATTTTTGTTATTGGCTATATGGCTAGGTGCTTTTCTTGATAGTTGTTGTAAGATGCTGTGTAGACTTTATGTTAGCAAAACGCCGACCACTCGGTATCGATCCACGGCCACAGCACTCCCATGCTCCCCAGCACATTCGTTACAGCGACATGCTATTTTTGTCTAAATGGGAAGCGATTATCTAGCATCATAGTCAGTGTCGCTTTTCACGCCCTGTGTGTGGCTAAGCATGTTCCACGCCTGAGAGCCCACCGTGCTACCAGTGATGGGGAAAACAAGGCTGCTGTGCCTCAGGCTTTCATGAGAGCTTATCCTTCTCAACCGTCAAGTAATGCCACTTATGCGCCTATCTGTTCCCTGGCTGCTACTGTAGTATCAGAGAGGAAGAGGGAGAAATGGAGTGAAAGAGAGGCAGGGATGCAAGTGTGTTGCGGTGTTGAAGGGTGTGGGGAGGGATGCTAGCTGGAGTGTGTCTGCGTAGCACAAGCCTCTGCTACAGTATGCGCTGTCGCGGGAAGGTGTCGGAAGAGACTCTGCATGTAGGCAGTGGGTGTGAAGCCTTTCATCTTGAGACAAACGCTTTTCACATTTGGCTTTCTCCCTTTTAGACATCTGCGTGTGTGCATGTGTCTGAGAAAGATATGACGAGTAAAACAAGGAGAGCATGTGTCTGTGCACATAGAAGTGGATCTGATTGATATATGATGGGAAAGTGTGCATGTGCAAGCTTTGATTGTAATTATGGGTGGAGATGCATATTAACAAGAACTATAGCACAACAGGCAATTCACTCAACATAAGGCTACTTTCAATATTCATTCAGTACACTAAATGAGCTCCTGAGGCCTTCTCTATGTAATATTAGCATCCTTTAGCAGTGCACTTCAATTACCCATCCTTGAAAAGCACTTTGGCTCAAGAGTGGGCTCCAGCTTTAGACATGTGGTATCCATAATTCATCCTGAGGTCGACCACTCTTCCTCTCTCTGTGAAAGTCTTATGGCACATAAACAGTTTTCAAAACATGTCTGTCACAGTCTCTCACAAGACACCAAAGCTTCACTTTTCCCTGCAAGTGAAACACCCTGTCATTCTTCATCCAGACAGCCACAGCGTTAAAAACAATGACAGCTAGTTCAAACATGCACGCACACACAGACACCCGTTCACACATATACACAGGTGCAGCTATGCAGCCTGGGTAGAACAGGTGAGGCTGTGGTGAGTGTGAGCGGGGCCCAGATCAGGGAGTTTGTCTGGCAGAGAAATCATCTGCTTGTGAAGTGGGCGATTTTATGAGAGCTGTCAGCAGTGCCATTATTCCATATTAAACTTTGATGTATTGTTGGGGCTGTACCTGCTCTGTGGCACCAGCATGCATACTTCACTAACTCCGATCTTGTTCAGATGCGCAACCAAGTGTTGTGGGTTAAAGTACAGCCAAAGCAAGGGCAACCACTACACACACACACACATACAGCTGCACTTAGAGGCACATAGAGCGTCTTAATAGTATATGAAGCAAAATCAATATATGTAAATCCACCTCAACTAACAAGCTTTACCTCATAATCCTCTGTTCTTTATACTCTGAGGAAGGTGTTTGTGCGTGTGGATGTGTTTATGATCGCTGTAGGGAAAAGAAAAGCTACTAAACTTTCCCAGATGTCCAGAGATACAGCAGTAACTGTGGGCAAATAGCTCTGTTAAAGGGGGAAGCAGTGGTAAGGTTATTGGAGGATTACTGTAAAATCACAGAGCCTTTTTTTAGGCACAGGAGCTCGTGAAGACCAGCTGGGTTTATATTACACACACTACACAACACACCCACAGGGTCAGATGAAATCCATTTCGCAGAGAACCTGGATTTCCTCTTGATGCAGCATTACAAGGAAATAAGAGCTGATAACCTGCAACATCACTGAATTTTCTCTGCTGCAGACACACACATACTGAACGCTCAATAGGATGAATAGTTTGGAAACCTATTGACTTATTTCTATTTTTAATGATAATTATGTCTTTCTGATCTTGCATTATCCATAATGCATTATAATAATATTGGGTGTCTTTACAGATGAACACTGACAGTTCTGTGAGATTTTTACACTGTTTACACTGCTTTAGCAGGATTTTAATGATCTAATTGTAATGTGGCTCCATGTATATGTTACTGGTAGGACTATAATCAAAAACAGGCTAAAATTACTTTAGCTGTTTTAGAAGCAGCTGCAAATCCATCATTCACTGGTTTCCCATTTGGTTTTATTGTGTTGATATTCTGTAAAAGCATTATAGTTGGATTTGATTCAGTACCTTCATATATAAAGCATTTAACCAGACAGAGACAAACCAGTGCAGTTATTTTTATTATTCAGAAACATCTCAATGACACAGTCCGAATAACCTAAAGCCATGTTACGTGATATGTAATTCAGTGTTTCTGGAGTCTGCAAGGTGGTTTTTAAAGCTAATGTGTAATAAACCATTTCACATCTGGATATTATCACTAAATATGAGCTTGTTGAATGACACTCAGTAAAAATTGCTGTAGGGTGGGAGTTAACGAAGAGATTCAGTGAGAAATTATAGCTCATTTGGTGGGGATATAAGGCTAACAGTCTCCAGAGAGCTGAGCTGCTGAAGACTTTGGCATATGTGACTGCTGGGCTGCAGTAATTTAATTCAGAAGCATTTGAATGAATAAATCTACTCACTTAGATCTTCCCTTGAAAGCAAATCCAGTGAAGGAAAAAAATGCAAAGGAGGAATAAAAGACAGTCCAAGAGGCAGAAAAATAAAGAGACAGACAGGAAGGTTGGGGACGAAAACACAGACAAATACATACCTGCACAGCAGCCACACACACAACTACAAATACACGCCTGCACCTCAGCCACACACACAATGGCGGAGGAGGGGATGTAAGTTAGGAAGGGGTATAGTTATACCGACACACCTGCACCTCAGCCACACACACAACTACAACAACACACCTGCACCTC
>JBAMHV010000007.1:13957646-13972498 GCA_037177535.1 Pseudomugil gertrudae | reverse complement strand
CTGGGATTGGCTCCAGCCCCCCCGCGACCCCGCTCTGGGATAAAGCGGTAGAAAATGGATGGATGGATGGATGGATGGATGGTTGAGTCAATTGTTCAGGTTTAAATATGAGCACTAAAACAACTTCTGCAGATTAAATATTGAATGTAGTTTGTTTTTAAGCCTCTTGAAATCTTGTGTTGCTATGTGATCTGAATCTAAATGAAGAGGGTGTTTCATGGGGCAAAACACGACAAATAGAACCTCTCTATAATATTTCTGCTTGCCACAAAATCTACTCAGACATAGTATTAACACTCAGGCCCCTGGATTTGAAAGAAATGAGCTGAATGCCTTCAGAATGTGTGGACGTCTCACATTCATTGTGTTTCTAGAACAATAAAAAGAGGATAATGCTCAGATTATTGCTCAAGGGGCAAAGATGTGCTTTAAATGCAGAAATATGCTACTAAGATTTTCTCTTATTGCAAATGAATTAGCCCACTGTTGGCCTATAAATATACTGTGAAATGTGCTTGTGGAAGAGGATTAGCATGGAAATGGAACTTGAGATGTCTAGCATTTCAGAGATATACATAAAAATATTCAACAGGCTGTCTAGGTCAGTCAAGCAGTTCACTATTATCTAAATTTAAAAGCCCAAAAATGTTTCTTTTTTTCCTTATTTTCAAAGGAAGTTGTTCTTTTAAAAGGAATCTTACAATCACAGCTGAAGGTCGTGGCTAATAAAGTCTGCAGGAAGAATTTGTCTTTTTTTTCTGATAATGTTTTGAGTCATGTACGTGAATCTGCCCTCTATTCAACTAAATGAAGCTACCAGCTTTACAAACTAAAGGGTTTTTAAGTGTAATAGTCAGGTATAAGAGAGAGACCATTAAATCTTTTAGTAGGCCAACATGTTCAGAGCCAAAGCTTTGCTCTTTTAAAAACTTTTATTATTACAATTCTACTACATCTCGCATCGACTGGTGGAAAGAATCCTCCGAAAAATTGCAAACCTAGCATCATCCCTGCTATTTCTAAGCTGCTCAGCTGCTGTCCTCAGTATACTGTTTTTTTGGCTTTTACAAGCTTCTGCAGTCAAACTAGCTGACTTATCTTAAGCTGTGTCCTCACCCAAGCGCTTGTAAAGCTACAGAAGGTCATTCCTCTGGGAATTCTAAAAATGGTGCCACTCTTTCTGAGAGGAGGAGACGGGAATGTCATGACCTCATGTGAGTAATGTCAATCAGTGTTTTGCTGGAAGATGCGCTCAGGAAAAGGTGATTCGTTTGACTCTGAAGATTCAGAGTCTCAAATTCAAAGAGAATCACTGGAGAAGTATTTGATGAAGTCATAAGAGTACACTACTAAAAATGCAGGTTCTTTCTCAGCATGAGTCCCTTTTAAATCAAAGATAAATCACCTGTTGAGACGACATCATGGCCAAAACTATAAACTGGAGGCGAGAACAATGCAGTTATTTTGAATGGTCTGATAAAAGACCCTCTTAAACTGGTAAACTATTGTTTAAAACTCACAATATCCTCATTTTAAGCATCTCATTAATCATAGGTAAGTAATTCTACTTCAAAAGCCCTCCATTGTGTGAGAAAAATGGATTCAAACTATATATTCATCACTGCATACATGGCTGCTCAATATTTAACCATTTTCACATGAAGTTTTTTTGTTGCTTATACTCAAATTTCACTGAACTAAAAAATGGGGTGCAGTGTGAAAGATCACCCATATTAAATATCCCATTACAAATAAAGTTATGCTGCAAATCATGATGAATAAAAGGACCCAAGAGGAAGTCTGTCAGTTTGCGAGAGGTTGGGAGGTCACAGACACTTGAGGTGGACCGTGCTATATGGGAAAAGAAGGGCTTAAAGGGATCAGGCCACACTTATTGAGAAATGACCAAAAACATCTGGGATCACTCTCCAACACACGCATACTCACGCACTTAAGACATCCACACGTTCCCAGTGAGACTGAGTGCTATTAAACTCATCCCCGAGCTTTGGACAAATCCTGCAGCAAGATTCACCTCCAGAGGGTTTGGTGTTGTGTGGGGTTTGTAATCTTAAGGGAGAGTGATGGAGACATGAGACACGAGGGTTTGGGGTTCTCACCTCTGCCAGGTCTGGGTGTTGCCGCGGTGCTTTGTGCTGGACCACACCGGCGTGATGAGCACGAATGCTGGGTGGGCTTAAAGGGGCCCACACAGACTCTCCCAAAAGTTTATCCGTACACGTCTCTTATTTCCTCATCCATTACCAGCATGATCCCTATTTTGGATCTTGCTACTTCTTTCCTTTTTGATGCTCTTGATGAGATAAAGTTCTGTAACACAATCCGAATCCACTGGAAAAGATCTTTTCTCTGTGTGTGTCCTGCAGGTCCCATGGCCTCCACGGAGCATGGCAGAGAGCTGGAAGAGGCAACAAAGATGAGAAAAATGGTGCCGCAAAATCCCGCAAGAGGCGGTCAGACCCACAGACCAGCCGGCTGGAAGAGAAGACGCCCACGGCCCCGTCTTTCCCACAAGGGACCCATGCCGTTCTAGAGCAAGGTGAGTTTATCTACAAACAAACTGGTAATAATACAGTCAAAATTATGCAACAAAAGTGGAAAATAATAAAAGGGGAGAAAATAATTTTAAAAAACACGTTTGTCTTTGCTGCGTTTTACTCCACTAGATAATTTTTTTCTGAGCAGTACTGAAGAAAATATGAGTAAAACGCTCTTGATAGGGTTAGTAAAGACATCCACAATAACAGAGAAATATATGAAACAATGTGACGTTCAAAATGTTTGGTTGACAGAATCAATTTAGACATTTTTGATGACAAATGGCAAGCTGAAGACTTACATAGAAACTTAATGACCGCAGCCAAACCGAGCTCCATGCAAAGGATGTTATTGTTGGCACTGTGTAAAAAGCGAATGTCTTAAGCAATTATTGAACTTAGCCTACAAGCTTCCTAGAACCATGGAGGCTGTTTTTAAATCTACGTCATTTATATCCTGATACATCAGACTATTATACATAGAAACCTAACCATTGAGTCAGTTCAGCTGGGAAGGATCTTTACTTCCATCTGGTTAAGCCAATTAAAACTTTTTCTCCAAAGATAATCATTTGTAGGGTTAGGTTTCTTGGCATCAACAATTTTCTTGAGAGCGAATGTTTAGTTTGCTGTCAAGTAAAACCAGATTTTGTGTGAAAAACCCTCACATTTATAATCAGAGATAATATTTTGCTTGTCACCTTTTCATAGTTTGATTTTCTATACTGAACCAAAACATAATCACAGTATTTCAATAAAAACAGATCAAGCTTCATTGAGAAACTAAAATATACAACCGGTAATTAAAAACCGCTATCAGCTTTACAGGGTGTACAGATTTAAACTCATTATTATCAGCATGTTGCTATGAGAAGAACGCAACGGCAGAATTTCATCATCTTTCCCAGACAATGTGAGAGACAGGGAAGCTGAACAAGACACAATATCGCACCAGGAGGTCTCGACCATACCGCACTGACCTGCAGAGGTCCCTTGTAAATTAAATCCATAGTGAGAGGAGGCTGCAGCCAGAGAGCGTCAAGGCATGGTTAATCGGTTTTAAGGAATAAGGATCAAAGGTACAGACGTTTGAAAGGTCTTCTCTCTAAAACATCCACAGATAATTTACAACCTATAGCGAATTATGAATAATCAATGTTTGCTGTAGGTTTGTGTTTTAGGTTAGGCCCCTTTTTGAGCTCCCTATTGCTTTGAAAATGAGACTCTAGAGACTTATAACAAAGGAGAAAACAATGAGTGAGGACCATGCCAGGATAGTAGCACTTGAAGGACAAGGTGGGTCTTAAAACTTCCCTTCATCTGGCAATAAAATGTGAGAATCCGCTCTCTGAGATGAGTGTTTGGAGCTTGTATTAAGTGCCAGAATGCTGGGCGAGAGGAGCTTCAGGAAGTTGTGAAGCTCAGTAAAAGTGAGTCACAATGCCGGTTCCGCAAATGCTACTTATACCACAGCTTGGTAAAGATCTTTGTTTTGTTCACTCCCCTCTCTGGCTGTGCCTCATCCTTTAAGCGCACAGTTCACCTCATTCACTGAGTTTTCTCCACATACCATGTCAATTTACCCCCAACTTGACCACGGTGAAAATTGGGCTGTCCATTAGTATTTTAATGATTGTGGTATACCTACCTTTAATGAATAAATGATCCAAGGAAAGTCTGTAGTAAAAGTCAGATTTTTTCAGTCTAAGTTTGACCACAGCCTGACAGAAAGAATTAAGCCGTCACAAGATCCACATCCAGCATCCATCTGTTCAATCTTCTAAGACATCAGCTTGAAAGGCCCAGTTCTTCCCCATGCTTCCTGCTTTCGTCTTCAGTTTGTGCTGATGGTGGGAAAAATCAGTCCTGGAAACAGCTGGAGATGCAGTTTGTTTGATCAAAGCAAGAGTTCAATAGATACGTCCAGCTGAGGACTGGGACTCCGTGGATATGTCACTTCTGGCCTAAACATAATTACTACACTGTTTATATAAAGATAAAAGACAATGATTTCCTTGACGTTGTCCATCCTCCAGCCCCATGCTATTTAGCAACATCACCCCATTTCAGTGTCAAAAGCAGCTCATCTTTTATTCTCTATGACACCTGAGGCAAAGTTGGATTTTTCATCATTACACGTTCCAGATGTGAACAGCTCTGAGAAGAAAGATGGCGACCTGGGTCAACTTCTATGAGCATCTAAGTAGACTCAGATTAAGCCATGCTATTACAACTCTTGGATCTAAAACATGCCAGTGACAACAGGATATTACAGATTTTAAACTAGAGTAAACCTAGTGGCCCTGAGTGTGAGAAAACTCAATGAATGAGTCTTTTTGAACAGCTTCCCATCCGCGTAACGTTTGTTTATCCTTCCCATAAACCATGTGATGTTGCATGACTTCGAAAAAGCTACTGGACTGACATCATGTCGTGGATCCAAAACAAAACAGGACAGCAACAAATAACAAAACAACGCACAGGAGATTAGATACAACATAAATCAGTTCAAAAACATTACATGTCCAGAGAAAAATGCTTGTCTCGAATCAAGCTCTGGCTCTTATCAGTGAATGAAACATGTTGAATCTTCTGAAATCATCACAGGATAGGAGACGATAAAAAAAAATACAGAAGATAAAAAAATGTTCATTGTCAACACGAAATCCGGTCCCCAGAGTGGAGTAAAACATGAGGATTGTGTTCCACAGCCAGACATACAATTGTTTTTCTTACTCCCTGCTGCACTTTCCAATCAAAGACCATGAAATCTGGTTGGAACATGTCTCAGATAGGCTTCCCTCAAGATGTGCAAGATAACAGAGCAAAACACAAAGAAGGTTTCAGTAAAAACTCCCTGAGGGGCACAATCGCTGGGTAGGATATTGAGTGTCTACATGGTATAATGGCATACCAAACTGATGATTTTTACATATCTTCAACAATATTTTCTCCTCTCATTACTGTCATGACATATTTTAGTGCACATGAACCACCACAGACCCATTCCAGTGCAGACAGCTGGAAGAGCAGAAGCAGTCATATGGAACTTCATGATTATCAGATATTCTAATCTGATGATACTGGAGAAATCTGCACATGAAGTTTTATAGTTAATGTTCAGTTTGTGACATAAACTCTGAAAAAAAAACCTCCAGCTAGGGTCTAGGGTCACCTAGACCATAATACCTCTACTACAAATACCTCTACAAGTATGATGGAAGTGCAATATGTGATTAAAGAGTCTGTGGAGGCAGAAAAAATGCCAGTCAGGTTACAAAAATGTCCCACGTACACCCAGCAAGGCAATATGTTTCTTGAATCAAACATTGGATGATGTGTCCCATTTGATCTGTATGTGCTGAACTAAAAGTTTACATTTTTCATTTGGGTTTCCTCTTTTTTTCCAAGAGTGATGTCTGAAATACAAATAAGAATTCAGTGTCTTGTTTGCAGAAGACGGCTGTGGTCTGACAAGCTAACAGCTTCTCAGCCTGATGCAACACGGGCAACAAAGTTTTTACCGTCTGAAACAACAACATGTAAAAACTCACAGAGCCTGTTGTATTGTTTACACCACGCCACGTTAACATGGACATGGTTTGACATGGACCATGCAGCATGTAACATGGACCATGTTGTGACAAATAATTTACAAACTGGTATAAACATAAAGCAGAGCATAAAATCTGCCATTATTTTTTGTAAGACGAGACATATTTTGACTTAAAACAGCAGATTTTTTCTGTTAAAGCAACAGCTTGACATTGAACATTTTTTACATTTTATTGAACAGAGATTTACATTTTTATAAGAGGACAAAAGAAAAATTTACCAGCACTATTATATTATTAATTGGCTCATCCTTTTATTATAAATAATTAAAATAAATGTACTTATTTATTTATCAAGTTGCAAGCTTTCTTACATAGTGTGTTTCCCTGGAGAGATGCTGAGAGGTTATACTGATTAACAAAACACTAATTAAGTCAAAGCCTTCTCTGTGTTTTTTAGGAAAAACAAGCTAAATATGCTGATTGTGCTTTCTCTGTGTTGTTTTCCTGTTTTGCAGATGATGCTTTGTGCACCCTCCCCCAGGTTCTGATTTCTATGCTCTTCCTTTGCCTTGGGGGGCCTTGCATTGAAGGGCCTACGCTTGCCCAGCCTGAAGAGTGATGTCCATTACACCTGCTGGTTCTTCAAGCAACTCTGTCCACGAAAAAAAAAGATAAAAGAAAAAAAAAAGCCAGGACAAGCCGCTCACCCTCAGCTCTATAGGAATAGGGGGTAGGGAGGGGGTGGGTGGGGGTGGGGGGGGGGTACTGAGCCTGAGCTACCAGACTCTATTTCTCTGTCTCTCCCTTTCTCTTACTCCCTCACTACGTATCTATCTCTGTCTTCTCCCAAGTGTTTTTCTTTTCACTTTTCCTATTATTTGCTTAATAGAGCCCAATCACAGTGATCTCCCTGAGAGTCTCATACACTTTGCATGATATGTGGTGGAGAGGGAGCCCGGTCAAAACAGTCTGAGTCTTAAAGCATCCGTCCATTCTCCAGGATTTCTTATTCGCATGATTCAGATACGATGTTACAGCAGCCGCTGATGTCATTGCTGTGTAGCTGCTTTACAGCTTTATTGGTGGGTAAGGGTGCTGATTACACAGAAGGGCAGAGTTCATCTTAAAAAATTCACATAAGTAAAGTTTAGTCAGGACACTCTGGATGTCTGTTGCAAATAAAGCAACAGCATTTTTAGTGTTTAAACTGGACAAACAGAAGCATCACATCTGAATGACATCATTCTCATCACGTAATTATCATTATTAATGGTGCTTTGTACCTCTAAATGCTTATACGTCCACATGCAAAGTAAAGCTGGACTGAAAAGAGAGCATATGTTGTCAAAATGATTTCTTTAAGTGACAGAATAATTCCCTCATTTAGGAGATTCTTTAATCCAAAGCTATTTTGGTGTCTCAGAACTCATTAACACCTTGGGGAAGGGGTTTCCTGACAAGCTCAAGGTTACTGTAACATGTCCCACCTTGAATGAGTCCTTTGACCCCAAATCCCAATGCTGTCCCCAATCCTCAGCCTTCTCACCACATTGCTGCCCTGCGCAGCTGCTCTACACGACTGTTAACTGGCAGTGGCGGTCTGCTCCACCGACAGGCCGCCTTGCCTTTTAATGAAGTGCCAAATAATAATGTTCTCCACAATGCTGCCAGGAACGGAGGGATGAAAGGTTAGGGAGAAAAGAGAAACACATTACCTCTTGTTTAAAGTCTTGATACACTGATACATTATGCATTTTAAATTTTTGCAAACAGATATCCCATGTCAGACAATGTTAGCAAAGAGGACAAGTTGAAGAGATGAGAAAAGGAGCCATTTCAAAGCATCAGCTCAGATAAAATGTCACCACGATCAGCCTACCAGTAGTGCTCTGGCTGTTTTAATATTCAGCACATGGCTGGTTTGACCCTTATGACAACACATTTCACAGACAAAAAGCTATGCCTTTCCATCATACTGGAATATATTACTGTTTATGTTCATTTCTGTGTTATAGTTTTATTTCTTTTTCTCTCAGGGTGCTGTGATAGAGGCTTGTACTAGAGCAGTCTATTTTGTGCATTTATTCAATGAAACACAAACATACAGTACATTATAACTTATATGAGCATATTTTCCTATACTGTATCTTTATTATCGCTCTATGTATACACCAATATAGACCTGATTTTTCTAGATTCAGTCATTTCTACACATGATCGCTCTACATTAAGTTGGATACAGTTGCCTTTTTAGTGTGCCCTTCCAAAGCACAGGTGGTCATGGCTTTGATCATTACGCTCATTAAATCCTAGAGTTAATCTTTCTCAGATGGATCTCCCTAAGGTTGGCTAGGGCCACTTAGTCTGAGCTCATTGTTAAATTGGCTTAGACTGAAACCACACCCTTCCCCCTTTTCAATCTCCAAACCCCCGCTGATTCAGTGTGTAACTATCTGACACATTAGGGTTGTGACTGACCACTTTTTATTGTTTATGAGCGAGGTGCTGAACAACCCTATGCTTGTTTTGTACCTTTCAGATTAAAATGAAACTTCACTGCTTTGTCGTTCAAAGAAGCGTAGTCCCTGAGTCCAAACCAGTTCTGACCAAAAGCACTTGGTGACTGGTTAGTTTAGATTTCTGACACTTTCCCCCCCTCTCGCCATGTCTCATGCAAATATTATAATAAAATTCAGTCTTCTCAGTCCCAGTATGGGAAGCCTTTATTAGGAGAGCATCTAAAGTCGCAGTGGTAATCCACCCAGTCGAGCTCACCTTGATTAAAAATGTATTAAATCCTAGGGCACTGTGAAGTGTAATAATTTCAATTCCACCATTATTTTTTCATCTCCTCACAGACAGAGATGTAGATTTCATTAATGCTCCTCGGGAGTGAGACAGCTTTACTCAGGATGTCTCATGTATTATTGGGGAAGATAGTAGAAAGATATGAGCTGGGGATGAAAGTTCAAAGCCACAAGGAGTTGGGATGCTGAAAGTAGACTGGGTCATGACAAAGGGGTTCAAATCAATATTTCCCCATCTCAGAAGTTATTGTTATGGAGCCGAGTAACGTCTGTATCCGCACTGTTCTTCATGAATGTATCCTCACCATCTGCACCAGCCACGCTGCCCTTTCAGAGATCAGAGTAAACCAACATTTATGTAAAAACTCATTTTACTGGGTCTGGTTATCAGTTGAATCCAAAAAAAAATTATATATCAAAAGCCAAATACTCCACATATCCAAAGCCTCTGGTGTCAACTAGTTACAAAAAATAGATGTGGCTTTGCTCCAAAACTTCTCTGTATGGGTTTGCAAGGCTGCACTTTTGCAATTCCGTTATGCTGCTGGAAAAATACACCCTGAAAACAAGAGTCTCTTGGTATGGAATGGTTTCCCAGTGTATTGTGACAATTTCCTGTCTGATTCTTGTCTAGCTGGTTGTCCAAAGCTTACTTTTTTAATACAGTGTGAAAAGCTGTATCTCTTGTGGATGTAACAAAATAGAAAAGTAGTCTGCAGCATAATATGTCGTGGACATGTGAAAGCTTTCAGGCATTCTTTTTTAGTAGATCATAGCTCACAGTGCTTCCCTGCACATCAGGTTAATGGGCCTGGTGGTGTGGAAGGACAAGCACGTCCAGGCTCAAACTGAAATGGTAAACCAATACATTATGCTCGGGGAGCAAAACCATTTTCCTTAATGGTCTTTTCCAGCAAGGCTTACACAAGAGAAACGATTCCTATCCTCTCAATGTTTCCTCTCCTGTTCCTCTCCTCTGTGACCATCACAAGGCCTGAGTAATGTTCCTATGCACTTGTTAGCATGTTTTTTTTTTGGTAGAAAACTGTTTGTTCTGAGAACTTGCCCCCTCTGTGTTTAATTATTTGTCCAAATGCATTTGGCAGGGAGTGTGTAAGAAGTGGGGACGAGCACAGAGATAGATATGAGTTACCGATGGAGATGAGGAATAAGCTAGAAGCAGGTTTTAAAATATTAGCTCAGCCATTGATTCTTATAGCTATGGACACAGCACCACTATAAGAAAAGACCACAGAAAAACATAAAGTTTGTTTCCTTTTTAGACCTATTGAACCTCTACAACTAATTCTCTACATGGAAGAATTCCTTTGATATTTACCAAAACATTTCATTGATTGCAGAAATGGAAGCAGAGTTGGCACGCAGCACATTCCCTGATTTCATCTTGTGAATCTTTAAACCCATCAAACTGTATCATGTTGGCCTTTAGAGTGGGTGTCTGTAGGATCCAGTGGCTGATATTCAATCCAATGTATACACACTTTTCCACTGGCTGGGCAATCCAAAGGATAACTCGATTCTATTTCCCACGAGATATGACAATGATCTGCCATTATCTTGAAGCCTCAAGATGAGACTTCCCACATCCAGAATAGCACAGGCCCCTCCTTGATTGCGACACATCCTCCACTATGTAACCACCGTGTCCACGAACAGTCACATTCAGAACAATCTTAGGAGAAATGCAGGCGGTAGACTTACACGCCATCACAACAGTGTTACTAGGTCTCAAGCAGATACCATTTGAAAGACAATGTATTACTCCTGAAACTTATATTCTGTTCATGGTGTGTGCTCATATTACTCACCAGGCCAAATGTACAGTCCCTGTCTCTGTTTTGATGTTGAACTGGGCAAAAATAAATGACATGAATAAATAAATAAAACAAGTGTATCAGAAATGGTTGAAATACTGTGTACATATTTGAACTTTTGGTTTCTAATTTATAAAAGATAAGCTTTAGCTCTTGGAGTACTTATTTTATTTTTTCTTTCATGCGTAGCTTTGTGTTTTTATTTTCTATTTCTGTAAAGTGTGTAAATATATCTTTATGATAATAAGTAATATTAAAAATCTTATTTTAAGAAAATAGTGTTGTGTCTTTTTTACCTGAAATAAAGGTTACATAAGCAGATTTTTTAAAAGCAGATAAGACATGAACTTCTACACTGTTACGCCTTTAACTCCATGCTAATATCAATATGCTGACAACCATAATGCACGCATGGTCCACAAGCACTCGCTTGAGGACTGTGCCACACAGAGTTCAGAAGTAAATAAGAAAGATTTATGTCTGTTTCATACTAATTTCATCTTATAAAATAAGATTTAATCTAAAAGGGTCACAAAACATAGCTGTATTGTCTCTTTATATGTGAAAATGCAGGTGTATCAGATTAGCAGACTGCCTATTAAACTGACATCATTTTTCTTAAAGCCCCATGTTTCTGGTAGTTCCTGACAAGATGCTGTATGGAAGGCACAGCATACAGGGTACAATAACACTGTTCAAGAGCATTTTTATCTCCCTGCTCAATGAGCAAGTGGCACAATTGCTCAGTTTAATGTAATGTTTTAATAACAAAATCTCTTGTGTACTTACCTACAATGTGTCCACTCTTTCAGTCATGACAAGTTCTTGTATTTAATGTAGCTTCATGTAACAGAACCTGAGATCAAGCCCAATATAAGTATCATGTTCATCATTATGAACAGTGGTTTCCAAATACTCGCTATGAAGTTACGCAAAAAGGAGTATAAATAAAATTCCATTCATGCATCTGAAGATATAATACATGCTAGCAGCTACAAATTCAATGGCATTGTTGTCAGATAATGTAAATAATTCAATAGGTTGATCAATAACTGACCAAATCAAAAGAAGACTTGGGAAACCTTCATGGCCTCAGGTAACAGTTTGATGTGGAGGACCAGGACTCTTTACATTATGAGGACTATCACGTACTTTGTAAAATTTAGCTTGAGATCATTTTTATACAGTTTTATAAGTGGTAGAAAATGTATGTATGGATAATTTTTTATACATAAGCTGTTTTATTTGCAAACATTTGTGCAGGTTTCCTGTAATATCGAAGTTAATCCACTAAGGAGTTTCTAAGGTTTAATTATTTTGCCCTTAAACAAATACATTTTGTTTGGTCATTAAACAACTTTAAATACTTTAACCTGTTTGTTTGTAGTTTTATCTATAGAGGTTCGATTCCCATCAAAAGAAATCCCTTCTATGACAAAAGCAACCAAGTTTTACTTCTTGAATTTTTGCTTCTTATTTTTTTAAAAGAATAAATTAGGCAGTACTTTTGTCCGTCCTGAACAAAACCTTCTCCAGACATCTTGCAGTTAATGCAGTCATTGATCGTTTTCCCAGGTAAGAGCTGAAACGCTTTTGTGATAATAAAAACACAGAGTTAGACCTACAGTTACTGCATTAAACCCCAAATCTCTTCATGTCTGAAACTTTCAAAAAGACAAGCAAAGATATTGAGGCATTAACTGGCAGCTAGAACCATTTAACCTTTAGATTTTAGCCAAATCTCGTCTGGAAATGTCCCTGACGCAGTATGCCTTTGGAAATGTAAATCAACTCCTCATCCATTAGAGAACACGTCAATGGTGACAGCTAGCCTTTCCAGAGTTTATAGTGCATACTAAGCATGCTGCACATTAATGCACCACAGCTGCTGAGCATGCATGGAGACTATAGATATATATAAAGCAACAAGACTCAGTGTGAATACATGTCATGTCTATATGCAGAGGGGTTTGGGCATCATGAGTTCAGAAGTTAACTCAATATGTCTAAACATATAACAATTTATCTTTTGTCTGAGATTCTTATTCGTCACAGTAACAGAATAAATTGTTACATCAGAAATTATACAGTTGAAAAGCTCACACAAAGGCAACTTTTTTTATTGTGCTGTGTGAAAAGAGAGTTTTAGTCAGGGGATCTGATGAAATGCAACGGGCTTTGTATGAGAGCCACTCTTCATCCCTAACCCCCCCACTGGGACCACTCAAGGAAGTGTCTGGTTAACGCACAGAGCTGACATGTCGTGATAGACAAGAGGTGCACCCCTGAGCCCCAGCAGACCCCAAAATATGCCCAAGGTTATACCATCAAGCCAGGGTCAGCTGTATAATTGGGCTTGGGGTCACCAGGAGGATATGGAGCGTGACAATGAGGCTATAGAGTTACAGTTTGTGGCCAGGCAGCAAGTAGGGCCACTCGCGGTGTGTTACTGTGAGGCCAGACATCCCTTTAAAGAGTTCAAGGTCCATCTGTGAAAGTGACTCCAGCACTGTTTGATAGCACCAGGGTGTGTCACTGCCTGCAAACCATCAGCTCACTGCAGGGAAAATGAGATTGGGCGATGCAAACATTGGGTATTGTTGGTTTAATTGTCAGGGAAATAAAACGGTTTGGATATTGAGCGTCTGACAGTTTAAAACTCAAGTCTTGAAAACATTCCCTCGGTCATAAAGGTAAAAGAAAGTGTGAGATGTGAAGAGCTGTTCTGTGTCATCTATACCTCAGTGTATGTATGCAATGTACATATATCACAGAAACCATCAGTGAGAGTAACATCTGTATTGCTCTTGGCACAAAGTCCCAGAATCAACTTCTGCCACATCATAAAAGCCTTTATTGCAGTTGGCTCTCCTGCATTACCACCAACACAGCGGACAAACCCACAGCAAGGGATATTACCCAGCTCACAGCTGCCACTCAACCACCTGGAATTCATGGACTTGAATTGTTGAGAGTGTGCAGACTGATTGCAAATTAAGTACATATGTAGCAACATCTTTTTTTCTGCTGTATAAATGTTATTCTGTCATTATGCAGCTGTGAGCAGAAGATTGAGAAGGAGTACACAGTGTTAGGGCCAAGATTAACTGGAAATAGTGCCACTTCCAAGGAATACAGGGAAAACTGCACTTACAAAACTGTCACATTTTAAGTAGCCAAACATCGACAAATCATTTGGTTCACAGCATGAAGATAAAATACCATCAAATTTCAAATAGTCCTCGTGGTGATGAAAAAGCATTTATGTTTGTCATGCTTTTGTCAAAGCCCATAAAATAGAAGCATCTTCACAATGATGACAAAGAAAACTTTGATTTTGAGGTCAGCTAGCATTAATCTGAATTTCCAAACTGCCAACCTCTTTACATGTTTTATGAAATACTCTGAATAATCTGACATTTTACAGGCTACGTAGGGGAATGACACACAATGTTTACTGAAGTAAACATGTTGCAATGCTCACAAGCTGTTTCCACAATCACTTCATGTGACCACGTGGACTCTCCCTAGATACTATATTATTACTCAAATGTTTACAAATAAAGTTATTATTATTATTATTATTATTATTATTATTATTATTATTATTAATAGAAGGGTGTGATCTCCAGTTGTCTCCACAAGGTCGGCTTCTAATCAGGACATCTACTTCTTCTACTGAGTTCTAACCACATGCAACACAGTACCGGTATCTGTATTGTCACTTCTGTTAAGGCATCTCCACATTTATTTAATTTAAATCAGTGAGTGGAAGTGTTATTTACTTTTAGTGCAAAAAAGAAAAATATGTGTTTAGGTTGTGAATGAAAATGTGATTTTACTGGTGCTGCTGATGACCAGTGTCTGATTGACTAAATACAGTAAATTTCATAACTCTAAATAAGGTGTGATCAGTGGTTTAACACAACATATTTTATTCTACTATACTATACTATACAGTCATTTGGCAGACGCTTTTATCCAAAGCGACTTACATGTTTTTTTGTTTGTTTGTTTGTTTTTTTTTTTTTTTTTAAACTCACACCCCGATAGGCACATCAGGGGGCTAGTTGGGGTTCAGTGTCTTGCCCAAGG
>JBAMHV010000007.1:13943594-13953963 GCA_037177535.1 Pseudomugil gertrudae | reverse complement strand
GATGGTGCTTCCAGACAGCAGACTGGAGTGTCCTCTGTGGTCCTCATGGAGATGACATCAATAGCTTGACTGAGTGTATGATAGATTATATGGACTCCTGTGTGGACAGCACCATCCCGGCAAGAACAGTGAAGACCCTTCTAACTATTTTTCATATTTAAAACCTACTACAATTTGGGACCATCACCCCAGTTTGCCAGTCCCAAGGCACTATCTCTGATGTCCACACAATGCTACAGAGGTGGGTCAGTCAGGACAGACCCAGAACATCCAGAGCCTTAAAAAACTCTGGACAGATTGCATCCACCCTTGGGGCCCTGCCCCTAAGGAGCTCTGCCACCACAGTCTCCCTGCTCTGCTTCCTCATCGGGAAATGGCTTAGTAAGATTGAGAAGGTCTTCAAAGTATTACTTTCACTGACCCCCAATGTCCCCAGTCGAGGTCAGCAGCCTCCCTGTCTGCCCTGTACACCGTGCTGACGGAGAACTGCTTCCCCTTACTGAGTCCCCAGATAGTGGACCGGAATCTCCTCGAAGCTGAAGTCGTTCTCCATGGGATCACCACACTCCTACCATGTCTGAATTTTTTTGTTGAATTTTTTTTGCTTTCAATTGTAAAAGTATTTAAATACATAAATGGAGAATTAAATTTGTCTTGTAACTCAAAAAATGTGATCTAACCCAAATTGTGATCTACTGAATGTTGCATTTCAACTATTCAACTTCAATTCAAAAACCTGCCTCACAACAACCTGTGTGTGTTTGCATGACAGAAAAGGCCAGTCTCGTGACAAAACATAAAAGGATTCTCTTTTTTTGGACCAGTGGACATCAAAATAAGCAGTGACAAAGACATTTTTTGGCATTGTTACCAATGGTCTGTTTATATAATTTCCCTTGTGACTAAATAGTTTTGTTTAAGTGTTTAAAACAAATCTGTTAAAGTTTGACAGTCAAAATAACTTGGTTAACGTTAAGAAAACATTGAGCCTCGCCTTCAAACAATATTGAGAGAAAGTGCCTGCAGAAATGAGCATCTACATCTAAACCAGACAGCAAAAATTTCCTGCGTGCAAACAGAGCCTGGAGCCAGGTAAGAGGCAGGAACAAAAGTGAGTAATGCACCTCAGCTGTGTTAACACCAGCAGTTTTGCACAAGTGACGGATCACTGAAGTGGTCATAAAAACAAAGCAAACACAAACACGGTACAGGGGGCAGCTGGTAGGGAATGTAAGACTCAGATGAAGGTGACATGAAGAAAAAAGAAGAAGCAGCTGCATGAACTGCTTAGTTTTTCCTTCGATTGTACACGTTTGGTATTTGCTGTAAATTTGAACTTCCCTTGCTCTTCCTAAACCTTTACAGAAAGACATAACAGTCTGGTGAATTTGCACCTCTTCTTTACCTGCAATTCTGTGTCAGTGAGCCAATACTTCCCTCAGGATTACTTTATAAACTATCCAGCTCAGCCACATAAGCTTTATCTCACACACCAGGAACAAAGCGAGTGCACCAGCCCATAGGCTAATATCATCAGGGTCATAACTTTCCCATCATTGGAACATAACACACTGATGACAGCTGCACTTCAGATATGAACTGTTACCTTCTTTAAAGCATTCTTCAAGTGCCCCTTTCAGGGGAATAACACGTTTCCTTTCCTTTTATAGTACAAAAACAAATATTGGCCCTCTTCTTTTTTGCTCTTTTTTTCTGAATAGTGGCTAAATGAACATCAGTGCATCCGCTCAGACAAATGACAACACTGGTAACAATGGTAAAGTCTTTACAGCCACATAGGAGGCAGTAAATAAGAAACCCCTTTGAGGAATTTACGTTGCATTGTAAAGCCTTTGTGTTGTGCAGTCACATTAAAAAGGGCCTAAACATTTTACAGAGCAGTGACTTGTGACTGGAATGCTTTCTGTTCTTAGGATGCTAACAGGAAACAAGGATCCTCAACCTAGGATGTAAACAGCTTCAGCCAAAAAAAAAAAGTGAAATCTCCAGTTGTGCCTGAGTTTTTCGTCAGTAACTCTATCTTTAAATCAACACCATGCACATATATGATTAGCATACTAAAGAAGTGAGTGAACAGATTAAACAGAAAATAACATATTTGTCACCTTTGTTCATGACACAGATTATCTACAAACACATCCTGGACTTCACAGAGATCATTAATGAATCCCCCACAATTCACGTCAGTAAAACCCTCTCCTTCCTTTACCCAAAGGATCTGTGCAGCGTTATTATCTTGTTAGGGCAAGTTAAAGGCCAGGTCTCTGACGACTGTGCTGACCCTGTCAGGAAGGCGTCAATGTGCTTCTGTGGGCTGCCATGCAGCCACAGAGAAATTAATGGCCCAAACCTTTTTGCCACATGGACACTCTAGAGATCCAAACTCACACTCAAAGACAGATAACTACACAAGTCAATTCACTACCCTCAAGATATTTCTGAGACATCTCAAGAGTATAAATCTACATGGAGGAGACACGGTGTATTGGGGCCTTCTGGCAGTATTTATAAAGCCAATATTCAGTAAACAAATTATATGAAGCAAAAATTAAGTACTACAGCTGTAAATGACATCGCTTGCATCAGTTATATGTAAGCATAAACATAAACATGGTTGCACCATGCTATGGCATAACTTAACAGTTTTATGGTGCACGCTGTTTACAACACAACCTTATGATGCAACTTCATATTTGCAGAACCAGAGCAGTTAGAAAGACCGGATTACAGATTACATGTGACCATGCCAGACAAAGCCTATTTACACACTCGACCTATTACTCAAGTTAAATAAGAATACAAAAGCATTTTGACATTGTGTTTCCCTGACGGGGGAGTTTTGGTTAGAAGGTGTTTATTAAGACAGACTGCTTTTGTAACTGTTTGACTTATGAGCAGCGGTTGGATGTGGTGGGGCCTTGTGGTTTTAGGGTTGCCACAGATGTGAATGAGTGTGACAATCAGCTTCAGCAATAGTGACAGGCAAAATAGTTTTTAAAGCCTGAGAGAAACAGGCATTTTTTATTATATCACTATAAAGTCTGTGTGTAAACTATAATATGATCTGACTTGTGGTGACAAACTGCAGCTCTAAATGTAAAGATAAACTTTTCTGTAAATACACTGATGTAATCCATTTTAAATGAAAAGCAGAAAAACATCAGTGATTATTGCAGGAGCTGGTGCAGAGCCATTTAAAGTGAAGACAAGGATGTTGTGACACAAACTGACCTATAATTGCCAACAGCAGAGTGCTGAGGGGCAGTTATTGGCTAGTTCTCAGGGCTCTGTGGCCTCAGAGGATGAGAGCTATCATGCAATTGCAAAGAATCTGCAAATCACTGTCAGATGAGCACAGGCTAGACCCATCTGAACCAAACCAGTTTTACCACCAGTATCAGAGGGTTTGCAGAAAACAATAAAAAATGGAAGTGTTTGGCATAAAAAGGAAAGAATCCTAAAAGAAAGTTTCAACAAAAGTGCTGAGAATAAAAGAGCATAAGGGTAATGAGACTAAAGGAATGTTAGTCGGAGTGGCATTCATTTAGTGAAGAAGAAAAAAACTGTGATTATTTGTGTCTAATAAACACATTATTGTGGTGATAAAGGCATCAGTTAGCTGGAAAGCACTTGGCTAATGCCCAAGCATTTGAAATCTGCCAACATAGATTAGGATAAGTCTATTTAAATCGTAATAGCACATTTCCTTAAATCACTGCCAAAACTTCACAGTTTAACAAGCTTTAAAGATGTTCTAAAAAGCACTTCCTATCAGGCAGTTTTTGATGTTTTAATGCAGGTCAATTCTCAGACCTGCAGCTGCACAGAGAAGACAACTCAGGAAAGGGTGTAGATGTGTGGAATAAACCCGGAATCAGCAGCTCTTCTTCAGGCTTTTTCTTATCTGTTCACGCAGCCAGTTGTGAAGCTAACAGACACAGCATTTACAGTCATAGCCAAGCTTTCCTGGCATCTCTACCACTCACTAAGGGGAAATGGGTTTGTTCTCCTGTCTACACCTCAGTGTGAAGCCCTACACAAAAAGCAGTAGCCGCCTCAGCGCATACATTTAATGGACTTGCTGTCTTAGTGGTCAGAACTACTAATTACTTCAGAAATGTCCGTTTCTCAGCAGTCTCATAAGCCATATGCGAGCATATGTTTTAAAGATGCAGAATCCAAGCATTAGTCACGTGTAAATATCACAGACTTGTCCTTGTACCTATGTCCCCACTAAACTGAAGCTATATTTCCACATTTCTCCTTCAGGACAATATTTAAATAAATATTCAATAGTACACAAAATGACACTCAGAGACAGTAAAGTCGCTGCTAAATGAAAGTGACATCTTATAAGCTAATTATATTTGCTGATGTGTTTATCAAACACAAATCCTGGAGACTTTCCTCCCCTTTACCATAGCACTTATTTTAAATCTATGTGCTTGTAGATGTAATTATGCTAAGTGGGTGTGTTTCAGGTGGCAACCTTGCAAAAGTGCAAAAAACTGCAGTTCTCCCTTCATCCACAAGGGTCTCCAAAACAGAGTAAATCAAGTTTATTTTCACATAGGAAATAAACGTATTTACAGTCTGGTACAAAAAATCCTTTTAGGTTTAATAGGTCAAGTTAATAGCTTAGCCAGTTAGCTCCCGTTGGATCCATGTTAGCTCAGTTTAGTTCTTAGTTACAGGCAGCTGAGAGTTGCACTTGTGTAATACCCAGTTGTGTACTTGCTCCATGTCTTTGACCATTTATGTATTTACTGGGGAGACGATATGCGTGACACAGCCAGGATGGCAAAGGAGGGAACCGCCTAAAGAGCTTCACTTTTGCTCATCAGAAACCTACTGGCAGCCATCGGCCATTTTTAACCCCTTACTGCCTGATGTCACACATTTGATACAGACCGTTTCTGAAACATTTTGCATCACTTTATGGTAGAAACTTTACTTAAAACCCTGTTGTTCCCAATATGATACTGGTCTCCTGCCTCCTGGTAAATACTAGCAAGCAGAAGATTACACTATAATATACAGTGTATGGTCTGTATGCTCTGTATGTATATATTTTAGGGTCACATCTCTGGCTAACACTACATGTAATGTAGTAAACACAGGGCAACACAGTGGAGATGAGTCAGAAGAGCCAGAAGTTGGAGGAGATGATGAAGAACTAGTAAGGGTATTGCTGAAAGAAGCAAACACTGTTTTTTAAATGAGAGTTATTAGTGCAGTTGTTAGAAGCAGTGGCTGCTATATAAAGGTAATGTCATGTAATTGCACTCATGTCCACACTTTAATTTAGTAAACCTCACCTTTAAAATGGTCAGCTAACAGAAAGATACTGTCAGTCTATAGGTTTTATGGCAAAGTTCTGCATAGATCAAGGTTTTGTAAAAGAAATTACTTTTTTTCTTCTTGTTGTTTTTTTCTCCATTTAAGGAACATGCCAGTGTGATAAAAGTAAATAACTAAATAAAACTGCTTTCCTTTAATAATTAATTAATGATTACGGGTCAACACTGCGGCATCATAACAGGAAGATCACTGTTTTTAGTTTTGGTTAGGAAAAGGTTCAAAGGGGGTCTTTTGGTGTGGAGTTTGCATGTTCTCCCCGTGTATGCGTGGGGTCTCTCCGGGTTCCCTTCCTCACGACATGCATGTTAGGATTATACCTAAGGTTAATTGCTCATTTATTATATTTAAGTTGCTTTAAATAAAAGTATTTGTCAGATGACTGCAGAATAGAATAGAAAAGAAGTAACCTATACATTTTTATGAATACATTTAGGTTTGACTGCTTAAAATAAACACAGCCAACATTGTTTTGTGTTTTATTTTAAAAAAATAAACCCAGTTAGCTGTTAGCATCTTGCTAACATAGCAAAAATGGTATAATAAGTGACAGGAAACTATTTAAAGTCATTTAGAAATCTCACAATAATGTAAAAGAAAGACACAGACTTACAAAAATAAGACTGGTTCACAGAAACACTTGCCCATTAATAATAAATATACTTGCATTCATTTATATGCCAATAACATTACCTCTCACCAATACCTCACTGATGATTAGTCAGAGAAGTTTCCCTGCACTAATACACAACAATGAGCAAGACTGTATGATACACAAAATCCTTTCCACACGCTAATCTAAATGGAATGCAAACATTTTTAATGGTGGGTATTACGCCTGCTATTTCCTGCGTTGATATGTGACCTGCAAAAGATTTATTATGACACGTGTCTGTCCTCCCTTACAGGTTTACGTACTTACATTCTGGTATTACATGCTGTTCATGCAAGATCATTCTTGCACCAGTGATCAGTGGCTATTAGGGGAATGTTCTCAAACAATACGAGCAATGTATTTCTTTGTGTTTTGCTTTGCTTTTGAAACCGGTTCGTATCTTAGCCTCCTAACAAACTGTTGGTGTCAGGTGTAAAACTGAAAGAAATGTGTTACAGATTAATTAAATTCACAAATAAACTATTTATCTTTTTTAAAACAGACTACTGCTCAGACACTTGTGATAAAACTATATGTGTAACTTGTATTCCCTGATTTAAAACTATTTCTACACAACTTTATTTTACATTTATATTTTTATATTACAAAAAATAGTAAAGATATTCAATAAAGCACATAAATTAATTCTGTTGTAGTCTCAGATAATTGGATTTTTCTGCTTATAAAACTATGATTAACTGCAGCTTACTTAATAAATAGTCATAATACTCACAGGAGCGATTTTCATGCATTAGATATTTTATGGAAGTTACATAGTCATTGTAAGACTGTAATTTTTAATCTTTACAGAACAAATCTACTTTTATTTGAGCTCTGAATACATGCATTTCATAACAGCAAAAACCTGAAAATAAGTAGTGGCAACTTCAGATGAGCTAATGCTGCATAGCTAAGCCAGATTTATTTGATTAGAACTCATTTCTACTACATCTTTTGACTTCTAGTTAAACTATTGTCATTTCATTCAGCAATTTCCATGTTTAAATCATTGTGTTGGGCAATATTTAATACGTGATTGTGTTTCTGCACACTACCGATTTCAGTCATTAAAACCAGGAAGCCTAAAATCTAAAATAGCTGTACAATTGTTGGACTATGGCAAAGTATTTGTTTATTTTGGAGTGAGACCATTTTTTCATGAAGAAAAATCAATGAAAACTTGACTTTTCTTATAACTATGGCTATGGCTCCTCTACACAGCATCAGCAGAGAAAAGTTTGGGTGTTTTATAAGAAGTCAAAGAGGTATTTCTTAAAAAAAAAAAACTCAGACAACTAAACTAAACTACACTTGTTGTTTAGTTTGCAACACGGTTTTATAAAGTCTATGTACAGAAATACAACCAGGATGTCAACATAGTTTTCTGCAGAACATCTACATGTGAGAGATAAATATTAGAGACATGGATCAACCCAAAGCAAATATGTCATATGACAAAAAACATCAGCGGAGAAAGCACTGAGGTACCGACTGCACATGAACTGATAGGAGGGACACTGAATTAAGGATTATATGACAAGACTGGGGCTACACAGTGGTTGGTTAGCACTGTGGCCTCACAGCAAAAAGATTGCTGGTTCGAGCCTCGGCTGGGGCGGGGGTCCAACCAGGAACCTCTCCATGTTAGCGTGGGTTCTCTCCGGGTTCTCCGGCTTCCTCCCACAGTCCAAACACATGCACATTGGGGATAAACAGAATGGAGACTCTAAATTGCCCATAGGAGTATATGTGTGTGTGCATGGTTGTTTGTCTATCTGTGTTGGCCCTGTGATGGACTGGCGACCTGCCCAGGGTGTACCCCGCCTCTCGCCCGTGGACAGCTGGGATAGGCTCCAGCCCCCCTGCGACCCCAGGGGATAAGCGGTAGAAAATGGATGGATGACGAGACTGATACCTCCAAAGATCAGATTTGTATGTGCAAGTATTAGCAAGTTTACAAGAATTAATAAAAACAACCATCTTACTGTAATATTCTACTTCTCTCAACTTAACTAAAACATTTTTACATCTTATTTGAACTTTAAACACATGTTTAGGATTGTGATGAAAAATTTTAACCATGATTTTAACCATTAAAGTGCCAGACATGCTTTGTGGCTTAGTAGTGTTGGCCTACATGGGGCTGTCACGTCAACAGGCCCTCCACTTATGTAAACATGACCTCTGTAAGACTAACAGCAGCCTGAAAAATTTCAAAAGTAATCTCATTCCTGGGGGACTTGCCATAAAACCAGACCAAGCCCTAAGTACGTGTGCGCCAAACACATGGCTTAGCAGAGACAGAGAGAAAAATTCAGTGACACATTCTCGGCTTTGGTATAAAGATAAATCATGGGTCTGTGCAGCACAGCCGACTGAAGGTGAGCGCCATGTGTTCCTGTCATCACGGGGTCAATACCAGCTCATGACCTCTTTGAGACATCATCTGTTTCCTTCCCAGAGTTCCTGTCATGTTCCGCTTTGGACAATCCAGCGAGGCAAAGGTTCCCTTAACGGATAATGCTCATGTTTTGGTTCTCCCTGCATTAAACGTTGGCATTCTTAAGAAAGAAGACATCAGCTATTATTCATTTCCGTGCAGCTTGACAGAATACCATGACACGCCACTGACAAAACATCTGAAAGACCATCATTATTTTTCTCAGAAAGAAACTTAATTACAGGCTTTGCTGCTGGTTTAGGGTTGTTGCACAGTGAATGGTTTTACTGTTTTCAGAACAGTATATGTAATATTGTACACTTCTCATTCTTCTGACAGAGTAAAGTGGAAATCATCTCGGCAAACTTTATTGTTACTTATTCTTAATCAGAAATTTCTCCTCTGTCACTACATTTAATTACTAGGAATGCTTTGATACTGTCAGGGTTTCGGTGTTAGTTTTCTGTACTTCCTGTTTTATTTTGGTTTATTTTCTGTTTAGTCTGTCGTGTTTAGTTTAGCTTTCTTGTGTTCCCATTTATTGGTTTCACCTGGTTTCATTTAGTTCATTCATTCCACCTGTCCGTAGTTCTGTCTGTGTGTATATATATTCCCGGTTTCTGTTTCATCCCTGTGGTTCATTAGTTGTAGTTGGTTTGTCTGTTTTCAGTTTGTTTAAATATAAAATCATCTGTCTCCTGCCTGCTTTGGATCCACTTATCTCCTCCATATCTCCATTCTTGCTCACCCCAGGAGCATAACAGTTACCTTCAAGATACCTTGAAACAATTATGGAATGAGAAAAATCACAATTACTGCTCTGATTTTAAACAAAGTAAATTAGAGCTTCTATTTTCCTTTATTACTTGAGTCATGGGAAGAATAACTATCAGTGTGCTGGTGGTCTTTCTAAGAACTTTTCCATAGTTTTATACATATATGCCTCAAAAGTAAATGTTTGTTTTATCAGCTTTCAAAACCCACTCTCCAGCTCTACCATCTCATCTAAATGTTTGCCCTTCATCATGAAAGGCTGAAGACGGGGAGTGTGGAGAGAAACAGCGAGAGATGAGAGAATTGGATTTAAATGCAAGTCCATCTGGAAAAAGTAAAGAAATTAATGAAAACTGAAAAAAATAATTAATCTGGTTGCTTTTCAATGGCAATGTTTACATGAACACGAGTATTGAATTACAAGTCTGAGCAGAATAAAAGTACTTTGTATGTAGTAATGAGAAGATTTGGATGAAAATGCCATTCTGCTCAAGAGAAGCAGGTTATGCTGATTTTTTCCAAATGATGGGCATGGAAACAGATTTTCCTAAAGTCAGTTTAAAATTATCCTTATTGCATGTTTGTTATATCAGCTGCACATCAGTTACAGCTTGAATTGTACTGTGTGCTTTACTTAGTGTGTAGTGGAGGACAGGGAGCAAAACAAAACTGGTATGTTTGGATTTTACTGGTGTTGGGTTACACCGGAAGTCACAGGCAGACAGACGTCACGCAAACACGTGATGCATGTAAACACACCATGACTGGAACAGCCTTTTTCAAGCTCATATTACCTGAATTAAGAAAACATGTGCATGTAATCATTTAATTTAATGTAAAATTATGTAACTGCGTTTTTTTTTCAGAGAGAAATCATAAAAAAGCATAAAATTAAGACTTTAAGATAGAAACAGAATACACAACTGCTTACCAACAAAGCACTTAAAAGAGCTTTTAACAGTTCTGAGAGATGCTAAATGAAGAAGCATCTGGATGCTGTAGAAGGCAGGTCTTCTCAGGAAACCAATGAGTATCAATTAATTATATTCAGTCATGCATAGCGGTGGTAGCATCATGCTGCAGGGATGTTATTCTGAGAAAAGGTCTGGGAGGTTGATAGA
>JBAMHV010000007.1:13921639-13940486 GCA_037177535.1 Pseudomugil gertrudae | reverse complement strand
CAAAATTGCTCAGCACAATATAGCAGCCAGACCATCATTCTGCCTGCTGTGATGCTGGACAGACACGTTAAAAAAAAAAATAAACAAAAAAAAACAATGCCAGCTTGAGTCATAAAAGACTTCCTGTGCTGTATACACATCCAGTCTTGTTCTAGTACCTAAAAAATCCAAATCATCTAAATCAAAATGGTACAGACCTGCTCCAAAATCTTACATTATGAAAGTCTTTGAGAGCTTGTTATTGGCTATTTCTCAAGGGATATTAATACAATCCAACCTGCTCTATTATGTAAAAATCTGAATTCCAGCTGAAATACCTCCACATGTCCCATATCCACTTTGTTCCTGAATACAGGTCATAAGAACATTTTTTAAGACTTATTATTTACCATTCAAATAAATACAGATGAAAAGAAGGTACAGTCTTACAGCACCATAAGAGCAAAAGATGCAACTTTAGTTTCCAGAGGTGCAACTTTAAAAACAATTAACGAGCTAATATAGATACAACATACTGCAGATGGATTTTTAGCAGTTTTTCTATTTTTCTTAGCAGAATATTTATAAAGAGTTTCCACAACACTATTACACTAAAGGGTTCTCTCTGGTTACTCAAGCCTTCCCCACCGTCTAAAGACATGTAAGGTATATTGTTTTGTTTTAATTGTCCTTAGTAGTGGATGTGAGTGTGACTAGTTTGGTTATTTGTCTCTGTGTTGGACTGGCAGCCTCTTGCCCAGTCTTTACTGGCACAGCCTCCAGCTACCCGCGACCCTGAATTAGATCAAGCAGTATGGATATTACACTAAAAGTACCAGTATTTTTATGTTTGTGTGTTATTTTTTTCTCATCATTAGATAAGAAACTACCCCTCCCCTCTTGTTTACATTATATCTCACAAATGTATAGATCCTAGATGAAAATACATGTATCCTCATTTTATGTTTTTCTTTATTTTAAAACAAACTAATATGTCACATTACATTTCCAGCTAAGCAGTTGCTAAGAGTAATAATGGCTCTTCAGATTGTATTGTTGCAGATCCATGGAGTGTTTAGATGTTTTTATGGACAGGTTTGTCATATAACCTTCAGATCTGAGAAGTCTTTCCTGTAACAATCCTCTGCCTGAATGGTTACAGCAGGTACACTGAAATATGGTTTTTGTTGCAGATTTATTTAAAAGACCAAAGGTTGCCCAGTTTGGGATTATGGTTGCTGCAATAAAATCCCTCTAGATTTCTTTCACTTAAATGACATTTTGCACCGTAGAATGAAAAATCATGCAAACCCTTCCACTCTCTTTGCAGAACTTTGTTTTAAAACATTTCCGAGACTTCCTTACGCTTTGGGCTCCTCATTATTGCCTTTTTTCATTTTTATGTAACCACCTGTATTATCCAATCAATATCCCATCCACACGTTTAAGCCTGAAATGTAGTGACTGCTCAAAATGCAAAATTGATGAATAATAATAAACCAAATTATTTCAGGTAATTTATCAATCAAAATTTTTTGTATTGCGCTTTACAATAACCAAACGGTACTCAAAGTGCTTTATAACAAATCCATAAAAATGTGCATAAAGATGAACATAAAATTAAACTAAGAAACACTGTTGGAAAATGCTACAGCGAAATAAGAGCCTTTCAGAAGTGCATACAATGAATTAATCAAATACACCTAAAAAGAGACGGAATTCAATGTTAGTGTGATAAAACAAAATATGGATCTTCAGCTTTACTTTAAAAATAGTATATGGATACAAAACACCAATGATTATGGATTCAAGCAGAGGTCCATGTGAAGAGGCAGGAAGCAGTTGTCAGAAAATCAGTAGACACCCAGCAAATGTTACTTTTTGTTCATCAAAGAAATGCTGCATATTTTGTGTAAATTGTAGAGATAAAAGTTTCAGTCATACCGGCGTTGTTTGGTTGGTTTGGAGTAGCATAAATATACATCTGAGACCACAAGAAGCAAAGCTGCTGAAGTTACTGGATGTGCTCTGAGGAAAAACTATTTCTTGATCAGAGATTCATTTACCGGTAATTAGAGTTTTGACTATTTATTACCATGTGATACGTCAAATTTATTGTGTAATCTTTTGCATCAGGTATTCACCAGGGAGGGAGGTGACCAGTGTCATAGGGTGAACAACAGGGTTTTGAATAAAGTTTTCACCATAAAGCGATGCAAAATGACTGATCATATCAAATATGATAAGTTTGGCTTTATGAGGTTAAATGAAGAGAGCTTTTTTGGTAAGAGGAAAAAAAAAGTTTATGGTGCCGAAGTAAATGTGAGCAAGAAATAATATACATTGATGAATAGAGATCCAGTGCTGATGTTCATGAATTGGAGCGTAATGTGATGGCAGCTGCAAGGTCCTTTGCATATCTGACTACCTGAGCACATAGCTGGTACCTACCTGGTCTCTTTAAAGTCAGGGGTCCCAGTTCACCTGGAAATGAACCCTGTGTGGTTTGCTTGCAGTGTGCAAGCTATGCAGCAAGCTAAAGAGAAAAAGTGACAGAGAATGGAGCAACATTATGGATAGTTTTCTTCCCCTCCTGCAGCCCATAGTGAGCAGATTATTTTGTAAAGCATAGGACTGGAATAAAAATACTACAATTTGCAATTGCAATAAAGTAGTTTTCATATAAATACTTTAAATGGACAGTATTGGTGTGAATGATTGCTTTAGCAGTGTTCGAATGTGTTTTTTCTCTTGGCAGATTTCTCATAAGCTCTAACTTGCTGCTAGCTGTGATTTAAGCAGACAAACCTCTTTCCAGAAATATTACTGAATATTATTTATTGTGTACACATTTTAAATGCAAACTGGGGATTTGCATATCACTAAACTCAAGTTTGAGGCTGAGCTTCACATAAACAGAGGCATTTCAGAAAGGCTGTGTGTGCAAAACATTCAACTAATATCTGACAGCATAACCATTGAATCAATGTCAAATGAATGAAATAAATTCAGTGCCTTTCTGTTTAATTCCCATATTGAGATATATGTAAGCTGAGTCTCTTTTTGTAGTGTATAGAGTATGTTGCAGCCTTCTTTTTTCCCTCCAGACCTTCTCTTGAATGGAGAGTTGTATGTTTATGCAGTTGCCATGGCAAAGGGTGTCATTAAGTGGAGCTGCATAGGTGTTGCATGATCCGCATCACCCTTTCAGAGTGTCATCAGACAGCCCCAGTTGTGTCAACTGTTGAAATATCGTTGCCTCGCCAGGTTGAGCGCAGTCATTTGGGAATGAGGATGCATACTGTATAAAATATCCCTAATTTATTTTCATATAAAATAGCTTTTCATCTCAAAACAACCAGAGAAATATTTGACATTTTCTTCACATGATGGAAAAATAAATATTCTCATTAATGAAAATATCCTGTAGAAAAACATTTGAGCCTAAAAGCTACTAAGATCCAGCATGTTGTTGTTTTTGAATCGTTTCCTTCTTTGCAGGGTATTGTATTTCCTTAAATATGAACATATTTTCTCATAGGCACGAGCAATACACAGACAAACTTAGAAAAGAAGGAGGAAACTGGTTTGAGTTTCCCTGGTTTCTAAAGTTAGCAATGCCTGGGATACATCCATAAAAAATATCACAAGGACATTGTGTGGCCAAATTTAAGGAGGCCATGGCTCTAATTATCAATTAACTGGGTTATTACTCTCTTTTAACTCAGCCAGCGTATGCGCTGTGTACAGGATGCATTGATTAAAGCTAATAAAATACTTTAGCGCCACCATTTCCAAGCAGTTTCCTGCAAAAGCAGCTGTGTATCCTGGTTTATTGGTCATTTCATAGTACAACATACACATGGGAATAATTTAAAACATATATTATGTTCTATATAAATTACTATAGTCATTATTTAGTATTAAAAAATGCTTGAGGCTACTGGCAAAAGCAGGAGAAAATCTGCACCTCTGACACCTTGTACTTAGTGCTGGCCAATAAAATGAGTGGTTTCAGCACTCTGAAATCCTTAAGGTGCAGCTATAGCGCCTGATCTGGCTCCGTCTTTACACATTTGTCTTCATCTTCAGGATGGCTGCTAGCTCTGGCCCCACCACCAGCTCCTTATTGCTTGTTTGATGATTAAACACATTTTGATTTGCCAGGCCTTGCTGTAAACTTCCTGTGTGGTTGCACCGTCAGTTGTGTGTTCCACACCACTGCTTCCCAAAGGACTTGCATGAACACCATTATTATCCCTGCAAATTAGCCCAGTTAACCTGCCCCTGCTCCAGTTCACTCTTTGTTAACCCCTCATTTTTCACTATGTCTGGACCAAAGGACTGCAGCGGCCAACCCCCACCCCCACGGTCCCGATGAACCCCCCATCCTGGCAGATCCTAACCCCTGTGAATATTAAACAGCACAGCCTGCAGGAATGCCTCAGCTCAATTGGCAGCAGATGTTGTTGAGGGGATTTGGTTCTGAGGTGTTTTGTCTGCAAACTGAGCTGTAAAACATCGCAGGTCTGACAGGTCCTCTGGTGAACCTCTGAGGTGAAACGGTACAGGGGCAATATAGACTTTTAGTGACTCACTGGTGGCTGAACACTCAACTATCCATTTAATGGTTGCTCAAGAGGAAAGATTTCAGTTTAACAGAGATAACTTTGAGTTGCCATACATCAGAAACATGGTATTTAAGCTGTCCCTTCAGTGTAAAAGATGTGAGCTAAATTTATACAATTAAACTGATGAAAAACGTATTAATCCCCACAACATCATCTCACTTTGGTCCACACTTTGTTCAGTCAGACACACATTTCAAAATGTGTGGATCACTTTAACTTAACATCAGATTACATTTTAAAGTGCATTAAAACATTTAAAACCCTAAGTACAGTGCAGGAAAGGAAAATGTTGCCTACCTGCCAGTCATGTCATTGTGAGCTGAAGCAGGCCTTCGATGCCTGGGTGTCTGGGAAAAAGATGAATGACTGGTGCACAAAGAAAATGATTTCGTAGTTCGTTCCAAACTCTAAACCAGCCATTGCTCCAGGCCACAGCTGCTGACATAAACTGTGGCACATGTGATTTCTTACTCCCAGCCCAAATTATGATAGTTTGGACTACTGGTGCTCTGGCTCCAGGTCCTCAGAGGCAACACAACAGGAACTGGTTTTGAGCCAAAATGAATCAATAGATCGTAACAGGAAAGAATGTCTTGATTAGCCTTGTCTCCATATAATTGTTCAGTGAATGAAGGAACTCTTGAGGGTTTGCTGCAAGAAAAATGTATATAAAGCGTGTTTCCTGTTAAAGCAAAAAAAACTGTATAATAACAGTAAAACAATATTTTGACTGGTTCACAAACACAGAATCAAAAGCATTTATAGAAAAAATACTATTACATGTGCAGAAAATAACAACTGAATCATTTAAAATCCATCCATCCATCCATTTTCTACCGCTTTTTCCCTTAACGGGGTCGCGGGATCATTTAAAATCCTTGCATTATATTTGTAAGACAATGATACAGTCACAGACCAACACGTATATCATATAAATATGCATTTCAGCTTCATGGAGTTTTTAATGTGCATCAGTTTGTTGGTTTTGAATTTAATTGCTCACAACTGTAGAGATTTGGTTCAGTATCACTGGCCTTTACAGTTATGTTTTAATCTTCAATAAATAAATATTGACTTTGCATTTTCTGTTTGGAAACAGTTAGCACCTAGCATAATAGCCAAAAAGCTAAATAACACGAGTTTAGAGAAATTTAACATAGTTCCAGTTTTTGCTCTTCAGATTAAAAAGAAGAGGAGCTGCATGTCCATTACAGTTTTCCCAAAATAAAAGAGATATTTGTAAAGCTTTGAAAAACTACTATTTCAATTTGCAGGTGTTTCCACTGAACAGTGTTGAGCACATAAGCTGCAGTTCTCATAAAATCTCATCCGGCTGATGAGATTTCACGAGAACTGCAGCTCATGCAACGTAACCACGTAGCATTATTTTGGGGTTGTCTCATTTTCTAAGCCATTCTCTCTCATTTCCTATTCTAATTCATTATAAAACTCTGCGTGCCCGCTCCTTTACTCCGTTTTCCATGTGTAACTTTTAAGGTTCGTTTATGCTCTTCTATGTAAATTGGGACGTCTTTGTCAAACGTTTGCTAGTGAGCAGATCTGAGTTCAGAGTTCATTCCTGTGTTTCTGCACCAGTTGGTGGTAATGTGATGTCATTAATGGGGCTGTAGTTTTGAACACACTCCCAGTTTTTTTTTTTTAAAGAGAAAAAATAACGTGTCTACAATCTGTTGTTCTCCTTTACTTATTGTTTTCTTTGGGTTCATTCTATATGGCAATTTGCATTGTTGACTTTCTGTTTCTCATTTCTTCTTCTGTGGTTTATCTTTTCGCTGATTGCATGTTAGCTCAATACTGCCCCTGAGATTTTAGATGGTATTGCTCAGTTGTCTGGTTTAAGCGACACATTCTCAAGGAGCCTGAAAAGACACCAAATTACACACGTTGGACAAAACTCCCCATCGGTCCATCTGTACTGAACATAAAAGGAGCTTTGGGTAAATATTTTAGCAGAAATGCTACAACATATGCTTTAAGTTCAACCATTTACAAACAGTCATGTAAAAAATAGATCCCGTCTTATATGGACTAATACACCGTCTCTGCAGTGGATATTTAATGTGTTTTCTGGCCAGCGTAGTATTTTCCCAACAGAGTGGGACGGGTGAAGCAATGGGTTTTCAGTTGGTTGTAGTCTGTAACCGCACAATTAGATATCAGTAGCTTAAATACCAAGCACTACTCCTTCGATGGAAGTTTAATAAGTTGTGAATACAAACATTTTGGTTGTAAGTGGTGCTCAAACGAGGGTCCTGCTGATGTATATTTGTAGATTAGCTCTGCATTTTTCTTGCATATGCAAGATCGCGTGTTTATTATTAATTATATCAGTTTATTCTATTTTTATAACCATGTGTACTTGTACATGTAAAGAAATCCAGAGAAACATTCAGACCACAGTGGATGTGAGGACCTGTTGCAGCAACTGTGTGATTATTTTTAAGTGATAAGGAACCATTACATTAGCAAGACACGTGTTCCTGCATGTAGGGCAAATGGAGGGAGCAACCCATTTACTGACAAGGTAAAGCTTACCATAAGCATTAAAGTCAAGGATGTCCAGGATCCATGCAGGCCATCTGCCAAAAATCCAATTCAGCAAATGGTTGAATCCCAGTAAGCCCTAAGCTGAAAATAAAGTCACTATACTTAAAAAGATGCCAACATTATTTAATAGGTATGAAAGCCACTATGAGAGAGTCCTGGTTGTTTTTTCTTGTTTTCCCTGTAGCCCAGACTTTTATCCACTTCCATCTAGCATGCTTTGTGAAGATGATTAACTGAACACCTAGAGACAAAAAAGAAACTTTTATCAACATCTCTTTTCTCAGGAGTCCAAGAAAAGCATTATAGTGTTTACTAAGAAAGGCAGATATCAGAAAACATGGCAGATCACAATGAGAGGCCTTGTGCTGGTCGTGTCTGCCACCTGCTTTGGGACTGATGAGGGGAGTTTAGGTCATTGTAGGGTCGTAGCTGTCAGCAGTCTCTCAGTTATACAGGCCAAGAGGGACTGCAGATACGAGGAGGGTAGAAAACTCCAACGATGGCATGATGAGGGACAGGAGGGTTAGAAAGTTACCACCACTACTATCATTCAACATTGCATGCCTTATAAACTCTGTGTGAGCTGTGTGTGTCATGAGTAAACGCTCCTGAAAATAGTTTTCTCTTAGGCCTCGTCTAATGTGGCGCTCCCAGACTGAAAACCTGTCCACGACCCCTATAAAAAGAGAGGGATGCCCACTTCCTTCCACCCTTAGGCATGCCAGTCTTTCCTCAAGGGAAAGGGGCCCCTTAATTTATTATTTGTTCCCCTCTTGTTAAGGAAATACTTTCTCAATAGCTCTTTCTCTTTTGTATATTTTTACTGTTCTTATTTTCTTCCTTGATCCAACCCTGTCTGCTCTTATTTATTTGCTTTCTAAACACCATCTTGGTTTGCTACATTCAAGCTGCCAAGAAGAGACTTTAAAAAATGGCTTTTGTCCTCAGCGAGGACAGTGTTTATTTGTCCGAGTGAACCTAAAGCAATACAAGTATTTTGGGTATACCTATGTGTAGGTGACAGCTGAGCTGAATCATACACGCTGACCTCTGTTACCATTACCTCAGGCCTTAATCAGATTCCTCTGCTGCAGATTGAAGATATGTCAACTGATACAACGAGCTCAGATGTCATAATTTATCAGCTCGGCCTTGCCACTCTTAATGTTGAGCCATTCCTGCACCATGTGAACCTAATTGGATGTTATGTGCACGGCACGCGTTGTGAGAAATGGTTTCTCTCAGTGAAATCGGGCTGACACATTCAATTTTATTCCACTACTCACTTATTTGGTTTTTGCTGTTTTCTCAACCATCCCCCTGAGAAAACACTGAGAAAGTAAACGCCACTGGATGACCACTGATCCACCACGCAGCTTTGAAGGTCCTGACCCTGGCCACTCAGTGACACCAGCCAGCTTTGAGAGGTTAACGCACCTTCTCTTCAGTTGTCACAGATGTGCGATAAGGGCAAAATAATACAAAGGAGAACAAGGGTCGGGGCACTGCAAATATCAAGACTCTTTGAAATACTTTATTGTTTAATTAGAGGCTGAGCTTTCTAAATCCAAGCACAACATTTAATATATCATCAATATCTTTTAAAAATGGGTGCAATGATTTGAGTGCTGTCCACAGCATAAAGGCATTTGTACTTATTTAATATGTGTTAGACATATAGGTTGTCTCAGCTGTTTGACCTAAAATACAAAGAAAATATCCTTTTTTGGTGGGTTTAGCTTATATGTTGTATTGTTTATCATACATTTCCTCTGCTATTAACCCATGTTGTCATGAAAAAAAGCTCAGGACCGGGATTCAGTTGTGAGATAGGTTCCATGAAATCTGTTTGTTTCCTCAGCTAGGCTATTATTTTGTAAATTGGCTTATAAGGAAACAGTTCTTATAAATTGCACTAATATGTTGGACTGTACCTGGTGCTACACAAACACAGGTGGAAGGAATTGAAGGGCCCAGTGACTCTCAGATGTTGTAGCACAAACCTTTGAGGTGACTTTTCTGATACTCAGAGGATGAATCCTCAAGACTTTAATGAGATTTTTTTTCATTCAAAGTCAACATGACATGTGAGTGAAGATTAGCGGAAACAGTCACAATTAATTTGGATAATGCACATCATCCTCACGCTGCAAATGTATGAATAAAAATACTGCATGCATGACACCTTTGATCCTGACCTTTAAAAGCCTTTCAGTAAATCTTTGCATGCTTAACATGCTTTTGCAGCTTTCCTGTAATGTCACTAAGAGAAATCTGTTCCCTCATGTTTGTCCTTCCTGCTCTTCTGACCTCATTATGCTTTCTAAAGCAGTCAGATCCTGCTTACTTTTAATTCAAAACTCACTGCTCGATCCAATAGTCAGTCACTTTTCTCAAGTCAACCAGACTAATTCCAGTCCTTCAAAACTCATCATATTTCTGTCATTCTTCATTGATTGAACAACTTCTCGATCATCTCTGCTTCCTCATGAGATTAAGGACTCTCATCTGGAGTCTCCGTAACCTAACTGCCCCCCACAGTAAAGCACCTGGACTCCTTGGGGTCCTTTTTTTTGCTTCCTCTACAGGTCAGCACTTCACTATGAATCCAATTACAAAGCTTTTTTATTAAGTAAACCTTCATCTTCTGATCAATCAATCTCTATTGGACCTGGACTCCTCCAGGACTCTGAGGCAGGCAGGCAGGAAAAATCAAGGCTGAACCTTCCCACCCCAGTCACAAACTATACATCCCTTTCCTCTCCGACAGTTGCTGTGGTCCCTCTATACCAAAACCTTCAGTCACATAAACAGTTTATTCCAATGTGCTGGTGGACCCATTAAAGCTCCCCTCTGTACTCATAACGGAACAACTAAAGATCACATAATTCATCACACCCTCAGACACTGCTATCCACCCTTATATTCCTATCTCACTATATACCCCCCCCTTTCCTTTACCACACACATTTGTGTATATAAACAGGCTTTTATACAGATGTGTAGTTTTTTTAATACTTTATGCCTGTAAATACCATTTACTGCTTTTATTTTTCTGTTCTTTTTGTTGATGCACATACAAATTCCTTGTATGTGTAAACGTACTTGGCAATAAAGCTTTTGTCTCATTCTGATTCTCATTAAAGTGTTAGTGTAAGTACACAGCTCCAACAATGTGATTACAATCCAGGAAAATCCTGTGATTACCTTAAAGCAGCTTTCCTACTGTGGCATTTTGTCAGCTTGCTGACTGTTTTTAATCGAGGCTCTTTGCATTGGTCTGGTACTCATTAGGAGGGAGTTGATGGGACCTGAGGGGGAAGACGTTATTCCACTGTAGGATTAGGTAAATGTCGCACATTCCTAAATCCCATCAGTGTTGGTCACCATTACAATCAGATGATGCGGCTTGAAAGGAGGATTTAATATAGAAGAAGTTGATAAAGTTAGGAGTAAAGACTGTAACAGTTTTGTGTTTTATATTAATTTAACATTGTCAAGATCATTTTAGTTGTTTTACTTCATGCATAATGGATAATTTGCCTAACATGATCACCAGGTTAAAACCTCATATGTTTAGCGTGTGGACATTGTAGTTGTTTCCAATATTTCTGTTGACAGTATAAATACCGACATTCTGTTTACAGAGATACTTGAGTGTTTTCATGTTTCATTGATGAGTAGTTAGTTGTAGTTCTTCCTGTACACATGGCAAACCACAGGAGCTGTAAAAAATGTTACCATCCACATATGCACATCATCATTTAGCCGTGAAGAGTCCTGTAGCCTCACACAGGTAGATATTACACTTTCTTACATATTTATGATGTGCTGATGGAAATACTCTTTTACATAGATGAGAAGTAAAAATGTGTACGGATCACTTTCATATGGAGTTATGTACAAAAGCAGAGCAGAAGAAGTTAAATATTTTCATTGTGTTTTTAAAATATAGTGTAGCCAGTGCAAAACACAGATGTGGGTTTAAATTATTTTTTTCTGGAAGTTTTAAAAGAGCTTTAAAAAAAATGCTGCAGCTTTCTGATCGTCACGAACGTGACCCCCATTAACCTGGAACCTGAATCATGAAGAAGATTGCTAGTTTAGGGTGTCAGAGGTGTCATAAAAGCTAAAGGAAAACAAACTTAATACTAATAATTGTTTTAGTTCATCCCATATTTTCTTTGTTCCCTGCATGACGGATATGAAAATGTGGAGGCAACATTAGAGAATATCAGAGTATTCAGGTGTTACACTAAATAGTTTTGTGTCATTTATTTGTGTGGTTTTATTACCCCCAGAGTTTCTTTTCCAGAGTTTGTACATGGAGCACAACAACTGGAACAGGTATCCAGCTCCTCTCCTTTGAGCTGTGAGAAAACAGACAACACAGCTTCATCCCGACCAGCCATGTTTCATGTCGGCTCTATTAAACATGTCACCACAGCCACCAAGCCCCCTTCGCCAGACACTGAGCTCAATTATTACTAAGACTCTCTTCAAGCCCCCCACAAGTTCAGGGAGTGTGGCTAATCTTATCTGATCTGTTATTAGGAACATTTTTCATCTTTATGGCAGAGCTAACAAGCCTTTGACTTCTTTAATAGCTGGGAATGTTCAAATCTCACGTTAAGCAGAGAGATGTATGAAAGTGGGATCAGGGAACATAAATCACACTGCACCCCCTCTAAGCTATACCGGACAGGGAAAAAGTCTCAGGCACAAAGATTCACAAGCAGTTCTCATGAAATAAGTTTTCACAGAAGAAGCCACACAGCGCGAGATCTCTCAAGTGACTAATTTTATTCAAGGAGAAACCAAAAATGATTTATCACCAACAGCTTAATGCTGTGTTGAAAATAAGGAAAAGATTAGTGAGAAATGGGTTACAGAGAGCTTCGTTCTGAAAGACAACAAATTGGGACAGTGCTTTTTGAAAGAGGAAATAATGAATCACTCAGACTTTTCTTGTGGAAGGATGCAGGTGTTCATTTTGGAAAACCTGCAGAGAAACGACTTCATGAACCATTTGAAAAGCAAACACAGTGCGCTGCACAGTTGACTGTCAAAAACAACATGAACACATGACTGTAAAAACAAAGGAAAGGTGTGATGCTTTTAGTGACTGGGGAGAGGGTTTGATAACTGCAAAGGGGTCACAGGTTAAGAGCTGGTTAATCAGACAGAGTTTGAGTGACGGACGAGGTGGCATCAGAGGGAAATGATTCATCAGAGACACGCTGCTCAGCTTGTGTGTGAGCTTGTTCAACAAAGAGGGGACAAAAATTATGAATCAGTGAGCTGGCAAAGATAAAGCCCACTTAAAGAAATATCTTTCCAGACACTGAATGAATACCCTTCCTCCCACCAGTTTCAGACAGCTCCATCTTTCTTGGAGTCTCCAGGTCATCACCCAAAGATCTGTTATCAGTAGCGTAGCTTAGAACTCCAGGCTGCAATAATCCATCATGATAAGTTTACATCTGCTCAACTTGTTGATTCAGTACCTTAAGCTTGAAGTGCTGATTGTGGGTTTGTTTTTATGTTGCTCTTTAGCCTGTTTTCTAATCCAAGTGTCAGCGAGCATCCAGCCGGCCTGAGTCTCCCGGATTGGATCACAGGCTGCACAACCTCTCATCCTCCTTCTCCAATAGACTCCTAAAACACACAAATACATTAAAAATGCAGATGATGAACATGTTTTATGCCAGGATTGACCAGAGAAATGGGCTTCTTAAACATATTCAGGATGGCTTCATTTGTAGCAGTTTGCATTGTGAATAGATGCTGTTTTTATTTAGACCTGAGCTTATAATACTTTTATATGTCAGATAGAAAAACAGATCTTTCAAGCTACTTAAGATGTTTCTGTTTGTCCAAACTGACCAGAGATGAAGATTTAAAACAACTTGAGATACCTGAGATAGACTGGTTAGTATTACTGTTTAAATTGAAATAACATGATATTATGTAAGTATATTAACTGGTAACCTCATGCTGTGTTTGTACACTGCAACCTACATAGACTGTTATAAATCTATAAACTAGAAAACCCTGTTCTTATATATTTAATATAAACTTTTAGCAACTCATTTTAGGTCATGTTTATGTCCATTTGTTTTGAAGCATGGTGTTTTTGTTTCTTAAAAAGAAGTATTTGACAGCAGGACCATTATTTTAATTCTGTAAAAACAGGGCATTATGAACAGCAACGATGTACGAAAAAAAAGCAAAAACTGGATAGAAAATCACAAACAATGTGTGTCACGATGCTGTAAAGCTTAGAGAAGCTTACGGGAGTGATTGGATTACATAAAATTGATTATAGCAATACAGTTGCTCGATAGAGTATGGAGTACATAATAGAGAATCCTCCTCTCGGCTACTTGTTGCTCTTTCATGCAACTACAGCAGGATGAGTTACAGTGTAATTCTGTCTGCATTAGCAGCAAGCAACAGCAATGAGCATCTGGCCAAACTGCACAGAGATACTTTCACAAGCAATAAGCTGCTTGATAATGGTAGCCTGGGATCATTAAGGTCTGTTGTGCAGACAGTTCGCTCTGGTATGCAGAGAATAAACAGGCATTTTCATCTCTTATTCATGGCTTTAATCACGGATGACAAAACATCCAGTGAATAAAGAAAATGAGGGAAAAAATTGGCATTGCCTTTGTGCCTTTGCTGCAGTTAAAATGTGTTTGGGACAGTCTGCTGGGTAATGAGAGGGAGCTAAAACTGTGGTGAATTAGTTAATGTGTTGAAGGGAGTGAAGGGAGGGAGGGCTGGCATCAACAGGCTGGCATGCAGAGGAGCTGGCAGTGGCCCACCTCACAGCACCAACAGTGGGAGTTCCTCTTTGCCCATTATAATGAAGTATGTCGAGGGTCTGAGCTTAGGCCAGCAGCAAAGCCCCCTGTGGGTCAGATGGGCGATGGAGGAGCCAGAAGGAAATCTGTGGCAGTGGGATGACATGGCTGAAGTGCGTCACTTCACATACCAGGATGGCAGATGGTTGAACAACCTCAGTGAATAGAGGGGAATAAGATGAAACATCTTCAAGGCCACATACAGGAAACTGCATCATATCCAGGAGCGGTTTCCTGTGACCTCGTGCTGTTAGTTGTTTGTCTACAGAAGCATTTAATAATACACTGCGGATGTCCACGTGATGACCTGGACCTATGGAATAATTCCTGTATTACTCACAGGGATTTTTGTTGTTGTAGAAACAGAAAGGACATGTCATTTTCACAGTTGTATGATTAATCATTTGTTCATAGTAAAGAATGTCAAAAATAAACTGCATCATCTAATGAACTCATCTCAGTCCGTTGTTGACAAGTTAAAAAGATATGTCACATCTGTTTGTCAAAGAAAACCACAGTGCATGTCAGAGAGAGCCCAGATTTTAATTACAATCAGGTAACACAGCAGCTAGGGCGAGAGAGAGGGAGGCAAACTTATCGGTGAAATCCTCCCGGACTGTGTTTTTGTTGGAAGGAAAGCCTCACTGCTGACTTTCTGACTGACGGTCACACTGATTATGAAACCACACCATCACAAAGCCTTAAGTCTGAGGTATAAACCCTGCTGGCCATGTCGGTGTGTGCGATAAAATTTTATTGGTCTCACTTGACTATAACACCGTGCAGCGATTTTAAGAGGGTCATGAAGAGGACCGTCGTTAGCTCGTCATTTTAAACTGAACAGAAGAAACATGTTACTGCTCGATTTTAAGCGGGGGATCGGGAAAAAACGCTAAAGACAGAGGGTCTCTAGATAATCACCTGTTAGATTACTAATAAAAAACAACAAAGAGAGGAAAATGATCATAATTAGGATCTCTTTAGTGTGTGAAACTCTTGGTCAGCACAAGGATCCAGACACCATAGAATCAAACTTATCTAGAGCATTTTAGTTAATACAGTTAGCTCCAGATATCTATACTCTGAGTTCTTATAAAAAAACTACCTTTTATAAAGGTCTGGTGCTGTGAGTGATTATGGCAGCTAGAACGTGATTTTTGTGTCTGTAAATAAAGATGAATGCATTGAAAAGCATGACATTCATCTTAAGACTTGAGACAGGGATCAATGTGTTTACAGTTACATTTTATCAAACATGTATCAACCATCCTTTATACAGCTTTATTATACTTCATGTTATGACACGATGGGAATCTTTACCTACAGTTTTATCTATTTCAGTACTAATTAATGCAGCTGTGACCTGATCTATGTTTCAGTTTTCTATTAGGAATTTCTGATTTACCATATGCTACTGGATTGGTCAGTATTAGTGATGCAAAGACTGTGGTATATAAAAATAAATCATTGCAGTTCTTAATATCAGAAGCTGAAAAATATAAAACCAGCAGTGACATGCAGGGTTTATGGCACTGAGGAAAATGACTATGTTGCATTTAGGGTTTTAAAAACGTGGGACAGTTCAGCACATACAAGACTGCAGACTCAGGTTTATTATCATATGTCTCATTATGAGTTTTTAAGTGTAATTTGTGATTTGCATTAACATCACATCTCAAAGTGTAGAGCAGATCTTAATGAAGACATTCCCTGTGAAAGCGGAGGTGGAGGGGTGCAGAGAGTTGCTTACTCCACAACCTGAAATGTGTTGCAGTGACGTGTACATTTATAGTTTTAGAGTTACGATGTCTCCCAGTGACATTCCCAGTGATCTGCCTAAGTTTTACAGTCACAATGTGATAAAGCAGGAGTAGATTTGTTGCTGGGCAGAACCTAAACCCTCTTGTTTGGTTTTAGATCAGGAAATAGATTATCTTTTATACTCTGAAGCTTACATCCTTGTGTCAAATTAACATTTTAATTAGAGAGAAATCCAAAGGCCTTCTAGGAGGTATTGTGCTCACGAGGATGGACAACCACAAACATAAGGACTACAACCATGGCTGCAGAAGGAGTATAAGAACATAAACCAGATTCATGACATCAGTGGGTCTGACCTGTATGCAGCAATCTCCATGTCTCTGGCCATCTTCTCATTGAGCAGATCCTTGTTATCTTCACACTGTTCTTTCATCTGTGCTTTAAGATCAGCCTCCTGATGCCTTATTTCATCTATAGTCCACTGAAAAACAGACAAACATATGTTCTAGATAGGGTGCAGTGAGACGCATGAGATTAAATGACAGCGGCCATAACAGGTTGTGATTACATTAATCATTCACTCTCATACCTCCAAATCAGACACCTCATCCATGTATGCTGCTTTCTTCATCTCTACCTCGTCCTCCAGCTCCTCGTTACACTTCTCCAGCTCAGCTAACTCCTTTTGAAACTCTGAAATCTACAGAATAGATCATTAAAATGTACCTAAAACATGTAAAACAGAAGCTAAATCCACTTCAGCAGAGTTGCTTATTAAAAACATTCAACTTGAAATTCATTTAGATGTTTTTTTCTCACATTCATACATTAAACATCATCTGATTCATTGCATTGAAACCGTTAAGTTGTTAGACAGTAAATACAGTACTGGTCTAAATAAGGTATTCAGCTGAGCCAGTATATTATGAGAATATCCTTTTTATTCATCTTTTAAAGGTTTGATTTAATAATACGGAGTCAAATCTGTACACATACACCATCTGCTCCAAAAACCAGACCCACTGTCATTAGTGAACCATTAAGAATGAATACAGTGCCACATTAGTGGTTTTAATGGTCAAATATGTCAGAAGCTAATGGAGGTATACAATGATCCTCAGCTCCTGCATTGAGCACAGCCTGGTTTTAGACACCTGCTTGCTAGTGGCTTTCTACTAATGTAGTAAACAATAAGATAAGAGCAAAATCTTCCAGTCATTAAGCTGAAACAATGAGCAGCAACACCAAGAAGCTCATTGTCTGTGAAATGTCACTTTTAGCCATCACTTTTACCACAGACTCACTGAGAAGCATGCCCTTTCCCGGGTTTCTGTAGTGCCCGAGGATGAGTAATTACTCCAATCACAAAAGTTCAACAATTAGCTGTCACAGCCAGATGGGAATCCAGGAGGTCCTGCTCATCTTTCAGTGAGATCATGTGGGCAGAAGACGACTCCGTTACAACTCATAGGTGTATGATGACTTCCCAGACTAGTCCGGCCAAGAACTTGCACTCTTCTTCCTCGCCCCTGGCATGATAAGTGAAGTCTGGCCATGTATGTATATGCAAGTAGTGGCGTACAACACCATCACAGCCTGTTCCATTATATACACTAGTGAGTCAGGGCTGATTTCATTGCAATCTGTTTGTTTGGCCATGTTGTTTCTCAGTGAGAAACCAGACCCGAGGCATCCATCACATGCGGGAGAGGAAACAGAGCAGATCACGCCGAGCTGTCCATCCGTCAGGCTGGAGTGACCCGAGCAGGGTTTGTGTGCCACATGTTAGAGAAAAGTAGATGATGTTGGACGAGTTCTTCTGTGGTTACAGAGGTTTGCTGTTTATTTAAAGAGCTGAGAGCAGAGCTACAGCCACAGTAATGAGAACCAAACCACCATGTTTGTTACAGATGTGGTCAGGTGCCAGCTGTGGAGAGGCAGCTGATGGATGTTAAAGAGAGAGCAAGGCAGAGGGAGTTGTTTCTGTTTCCATCTGGTGATTTTACCTGAGATGCATCTTTTATAAATGCTCATCTTGGTTATCTCTATCATTTAATCATCTTTGTAGTGATTTTTCATTTGCTGGTTGAATAAAACTATCTGATGAAGAAAGATTTCCTTGTTTTATTTGCAGAAGATGTCTGCAGACAGTATGTGTGAGAAGTTTTTTAGTTTTTTTTTTACTCTGCAGGCGTTCCAAAAGGCCACACTTAATAACTAAGGACACAGAGGGCAATAAATCCCGTCTGAGCTGCACCCGAGCCCATTCACATCTCCTGCTGAAAGTGTCCGCAAAGTAAACACTCTGGTCAGCAGGATCTCCCACACTGTTGCTCTGCTGTCACTCACACACTCTTTATTCCCCTTGCCTGCTGTGGGAAACTATTCATTTTCACCACAAACTCTGATTTAGGTGATGGTGACCGATGTAGTCAGTGGTAAAGTTTAAGTCTCATCTTTGCTTTGTCACTAAAGTGGTTGGAAATGTATCATCAGTAGGAAAGAATAAATATCTCAAACTTGCTGCATTTGTTTCAGTCTTTGGGAAAAATCTGTAAATTACACTGAACAAACAAATATGGAGAAAAAAAACATGAAAAGAACATTCCTCCACCTGTTGGTCAATATCACAATAAGGTCAGCATTACTGGCATCTGTACAGTAAGATGTGTGTTCACTACAAAGCTGGATAAAAACTGGAAAAAGCTTTTAGGTGTTTAGATAGAATTCATTTTAAGCCTAATTTTTATCACGGGTGGACTAAAAGACAACAGATTTTCAGGTTTTTGTGATTAGGGTTTAAGAGTTTCGAGTCACTGTGATAAACAGCTGTAGAATCTACTCATAGTACGCATCCATCCATCCATTTTCTACCGCTTCTCCCTGAACAGGGTCGCGGGGGGCGAGACATCGGGCGAGAGGCAGGGGTACACCCTGGACAGGTCACCAGTCCATCACAGGGCCAACACACACAGACAGACAACCATGCACACACACACACTCACTCCTATGGGCAATTTAGAGTCTCCAATCAGCCTA